>VYXB01007995.1:500925-559178 GCA_013397135.1 Pachyramphus minor | reverse complement strand
TAAAGGAATTTCCAGCTACGACACACTGAGCTCGTCCTCAAGATAACAGAAAAAGACACTTTACAAGTGCTGCAGTAACTGTTTTAAAGGAAGAACCTTTCTTTCCCTTTAGACTGATACAAAAGGGAAATAAATGCTTTTGTAAATATTTTACCAAAGGAAGACACCTTTCTCTTAGACTGGAAAAAGCTAAGAGAAATGTTTTTGTTACATCTGGCACCCGGCCAACTGTCCAACTCCACAGAAGAGAGAGACTTTCTCCCCCTTACCTTGCTTTCCAGAGGCAATAGGCTGAAACTCCCTGAGACGAGCTACCAAATTTGTATATGATAACCTGACATTCTTTTTTCCATAAGATAAGCTAGGTTAAGTAGTACTGTTGTAGTATATGTGATTTCTTAGTTTTTATCTTTCTAGTAATAAATCTTAGTATTATATCCCTTATGTCAAGCCTCTGTTTTGTCTGTGTGAAACCTCTCTCAACTTACAGTAATTAGACTAATTAGAAAAAGAGTTTGAATCCCTGGTAACCCACGACATTGTGTTATTAACTGTTTCCAGCACAAATCTGTAGCACAGCCCCATAATAGCTACTATGAAGAAAATTAAGTCTTCCCCAGCCAAACCCACTGCATTGTTACAGGTTTCAAAATCTATTCACAATATACACTGAGAAGAGGGATCATCCTCTAATACAGGGTTAATTTACATTACCAATGGGAAATAATCCCAATTTTAATTGGGATCTATATTGATCTTGTTCGAGTTTCACAAAACAAAATTAAAAAATAAATACATTCTTATTTAAATATTTTTAAATTAAAAATATTAATATATGTGTATGATCATTATGTATGTAAACCTTTTTAACCTTGCCCAAATTTAATAAACATACTGTATTCACTATTTCATAATTATTAAGTACTCTGTTTAAATATATATACAGCATCAATTATGTGAAAACATGGGACACATCAGTGGGAATATCTAATTACCAAAACAACTTAGTAGTATATTGTTTGAAAGAGAAAGTTGCCTGCAAGAACATAGCCCAGCTGATTTATCCCTGGAACTGTAAATCATGTTTCACAGAGCAAGAGTCACTCCGTGCAAAAAACAATAACGACATTCCTCCCTTTCCCTCTGATAAATAATTCTCTTCAGTGTCATAATTTTAAATGCATTGCTAAAACTGATGCTTTACTGTCCTTAAAAATTCACCTCTCACAAGAAAAATAATTTAGGAGACAATAAGACTGGTGTTCTGTTTATGTAGGCAATCTTCTAATTTTTGTGAACATAGATTAACTCTTTAAAACACTTTTGCTTTCTTTTGTTCATTCAATTTAGAAGATTGAGTCAGATCAAATGCAAATAGTAAGTCAAAAAAACATGGTTAATTTTTGAGAAAAAGTCCTGGCTTGAAGCCAATGATGTCAGATATTAGAGAAGATAGCAGACTTGCAGGATTATTTTAAATTTCTGAGGAGGTAAAGGAATTAAGTTATTTTGTAGTCAGGGGCAGGTGGGAAGGAGGGAAGATCATTGCTTTCTACATTCATGTTAATCCCGGAGAAGACTTAAGACTTCAAGCTGTTTGCGACAGAATAGAACCCATGAGCTATAGGCTTATAAATCAGTTTCTTATAAATAAAAAATTATTATATAAAGCCCTCCTTTCAAGTAGGAGTCATCCATTTCTGCTTCTTGACATGAAACAGTTGGTTTTTTTCTGTTGGATTAGTTGTCTTCCAGTTTGGCATTTTGAATGCATTTATTAAAGGATTAAAAAAGCAGTAATACTAGTGCAAAAAAAGGAGAAGGCAATTGCAGCTGGAGTTGGAATTGCACTGGAGAATGAAAGTAGGAAGGAATTCTGACATTCAAACTGTGTTGGAAGTAATACTAACTAAACTAGTTAAAATGCTTTGAAATTTAAGAAAAAGTGCTGCTTCCTGTGGTTGTACAATGTGTTGGATTTAATTCACACTTCACATCATTAATTTGGAGAGAAAGATATTGGGCATTGGATCAACTTCCAGTTAAACACCAGTTTTCAAGTACAGTCATTAAAATGTCTATTACATCTCTATCATTTTAGAGTTTACTATTTTCTTTATAGGAAGAGGCAACTAATCAGAAGCAGTATATCAAATCACACAATCATTGCAGTTCAAAAGGACAACTGGGGATCATCTAGTCCAATGGCCCTGGTCAAGCACAGGTTGTTCAGGGTTTTTTCTCCCTGGGTTTCTATTTTCTTAGATGGAGAGCCACATCTCTCTCAGTAACCTGGTCTGAAATATCATAAACCACACTATGAAAAGGTGTTTTGTCGTGTTCAGATAGAATTTCCTATGTTTCACTTTGTGCCCATTGCCTCTTGTCCTGTTACTGGGCACCACTGAAATGAGCCTGACTGTGTCTTTTTTCCTACTCCCAACCAATATTTGTACACACTGATAAAATAAACCCTGAGCCTTCTCTAGGCTAGACATACCCACTTCTTTTAGCTTCTCTCATACGAGAGATACTCTAGTCCCTTTCTCATCTTCACACAACTCACTCAAATCTGTCCAGTGCCTCTGTTGTGCTGGGCAACCTGGAGCCAGACCTAGCACTCAACATGCATCTTCCTCAGAGTGGAGAGGCAGCCTCATATTCCTTGACCTGATGACTGAGGCCTGCCTCGTGCAGATCCAGGGACTGCTGTGCTTCCTTGCCACAAACATGGTTTTGCTGGTTTGTGGTCAGTTTGGTTCCCATTAGCACCAGTTTCCTTGCAAAGCTTCTTCACAGTCTATCAGAATCCAGAAGTACATTATTCCTCCCCCAGTGATGGACTTTTCACTTCCCTTTTTTGGGCTGCATTAGGTTCCTGTCAGTCCTTTTCTCCAGCCTGTCCAGATGCCTCTGTATGGCAGCACCACCCTCTGGTGTATCAATTACTGCTCCCAATTTTGTATCATCAGCAAACTTTCTGAGGGTTCACTATATCCCATTATCCTTATCACTAATGATGATGTAAAGTAGTGTAAGACTCAGTATCAGCTCCTGGGGTACACTACTTGCAACTCTCCTCCAGCTGGATCATCTACCTGATCACATGTTCAGGTCTATTCCCTTGTCCACCTCCCAGTTCATGCTTAATCACCTTGTCTATGAGAATGCTAGAGGAAAGGCAGTGACAAGATAAGCAACATTCACTGCCTTCCTCACATCCACCAAGTCTGTTATCTCATTGTAGAAGACAATGACATTGCTTGAGCAGGTCCATACTAATTACTACAAATGAGTTCTTGTATTTCATGTATTTGGAAATGGTTTTCTAGAATTCATTGCTCCATCACCCTCCAGGAATCGAAGTGAGGCTGATCTGCATGTAGTTCCTCAGACCCTCTTACCTTTTTGAAGGTAGGAGTGACATTTAATTTCTTCAATTTCTGAAAAACCTCACCAAATTGCTCATAACCTTTCAAAGACAATCAACACTGGCCTCACAATGGCATCAGTCAACTTCCTCAGTACTCAGTGTCATCCTGTGCCCTGTGAAGTTGTGAGTATCAGGTTGGCTTACTTTTTCTAATCTCATATTTTTCCACCAAGGGAAAGTCTTCCTTGCTCAGCATCCAGAGATTGCTTAAGGCTGTCTCGATTAGTAAAGACTGAGAGAAAGAAGACGTTGGGTACCTCAGCTTTTCCTATGTGTTTTGTCACTGTTGCCTTCCCCATTCAGCAGCAGAAGCACATTTTCCCTTTTCTTGCAGTTTATGTACTTATGTGAACTTTTCTTGTTTCCTCCATGTTCCTTGACAGATTGACAACCATGTGGGCCTTAGCTTTCCTGATCCCATTCCTGCACAACTGGGCAGCATCTCCAAATTACTCCCAAATCAGCTGCCTGTGCTTTTTCCACTTCTTGTACTCTTCCTTTTTATGTTTAATTGTGAGATCCTGGGAGATCAAACAAAGGCCTCCTGCTCCCTTTGTTTGATTTTCTGCTCATCCAGATGCTCGAATTCTTGATCTTGGAGGATGTCATTCTGCAATATTAATGAGTTGTCCTGGAATTCTCATCTCTTCAAGACAGTCTCCCATGAGGTTCAGGCGCATCACTGAAGAGACTAAAGGCTGCTCCTCTGAAGTCTGTGGCTGTGATCCTGACTTTAGCCCTGCTTCTTCTATTCAGGATTCTGAACTCCTGTCATAGTCATTGCAGCCAAGGCTGCCTTGTCCTTCTCAAGACAAACAATTCTTTCATGTTTCCAGGTATGAGATCTAGAGAAGTCTTTCTCCTTGTTGTCTCCTCAGCCATATGTGTTAGGAAATTGCCATCAAGGCACTCCTAAAACCTCCTGTATTGCTCAGGCTCTGGTGTTTTGTCTCATGCTGAAAAGGACACTGATAGGGACATTTGGCTGAAATGAGAATTTTAGCATTGACTGGTGATAGGGTTTTAGACCTCAATCAGTACCTTTCAGTGGATGAAAAAAAATGGTAGGTAGACCAGATGATTCTGTTAAAATCATGATGTTGAACATGTACAAGAGGGATAGAACAAGACTGACATGTTACAGAGTGTATCACACAATGCTGTAACATTTTTGCAGGCTGATATCATCTATATATAAAAGGTATGTATAATAATTCTTTATTTTCCAAAATTCAGTTTTCTGCCAAAAGCGCTGAAAACAGTAATAAATATTTTAATGCATGAATCATGCTGTCTGGAACAAATTTTAATGAATTACATTTAATGCTGCAATCCAAGCATTAAACTGTCAAAGTTGTGATTAATAGAATTGCATTTTAACAAAGGAAAAAAAGCTCTATAAGAGAAGAAAATCATGTTCATTATTACTATGACAGTGGTATAATAAGGATACTGTATCATCAAATATTTTATAATAATATTTTACCATCATATACATATATAGAAAATATATTTTATGGAAATAACACTGAATGACATGCTTTTGAAAAGCCATACTTGATGATCTACATGGTAACGACCTTCTTAATATTGCTACCGCAAGAAAAAGAGGGAGGAACAAATATCTGCATTAGGTTCATAGAAGGTCTACTTATTAAATAAAATACCAAATTTTGGGGCATGGCTTAAGTGTAGAGTAATTATTTCAAGAAAATCAAATATCTAACACATTTAAAACTTTTATTTTTGTTTCAGTGTGAAAACTCAAACCATTAAACTTGAGGTTGACCTGATTGTTTACACAATTGTTTCATTCAGCCATTGAACCAAAAAATCAATTAGTTGCACATCCTTGTTTTGATGGCACTTTTCTTACTTGACTAGTCTCAGGGAGAGTAAACAACATAATGGTTTCAAGTGTAGTCTGCTACCAAACCCAAATAAAAGTTCTCAAACTAAATACATTAATACATACAGAGAATCTTTAGTTCAGACTGATAACTTCTGAAGGTAGTTATCTATGTGTATGTGATAGAATACCGTGAATCATCTGTAATTTGTTTTTCTTTTCTTCACTACTAGATGCTTCAAAAAAGTCAAATATAAATCAAACTATATTCTGTCTCCTGGTTAGAGAAATAACATGGATTGTATTTCCAGAACTTTAGTCAAGTTAATTTGCTTGTTATGCTGAAGAAGAATGGAGACATAGAGGTGAGATTTAAAGTATTTTATCATTTATATCTAAAAGATTTTGCTCAGGTTGAAAATGTAGCTTCAGATTTGTGAAAGAAGACATACTTGAAGATAGATGTCACCCAAGTAGAAGTGCATCTCTGATATATCCTGGCTTAGTCTTTACTTTGTGCTGTGGTATCAATCATATTGCTGTGAGGGAGTTTGGAGAAGAGTACACACATAAAGACACACACAAAGACACTCTTTAAATCCTAATTTACTTAACCCAGAAATAATTTAACAGTAATTTACTTAATAGTAAAAGATAGCACTTTTCATTTTACTGATGAATCTGCAGTAGTAAAATGTGGTGAATGGCAGATTAAAAGGAATGGGGTTTTTCCTCCACAGAAGGTTAGGGAGATCATGCTACAAATAAGTACTACTGCTATTTTTACAATTATTAATAAAGTTAAAGAGTAGAAACAAAAGCTATATTTTTTATAAAATAGCTAATTTGAAATATGTTTTTCCAGTTTGTCAGAAAAATGTGTTCTGAACTAGACTTATTAAGCTAGAGCTTACCTACTATGAGGGAGGTATCAGTACATTGTTATAATTAGTACTCACAAGAAATATTTGTAGAACAAATTTTGTATTTTAAAGAATCATAAAGAACCATAAAGAAGGTTGCAAGGCATCTTGTGAAGTTTAACAAATGTGTAGCCACTTTTCTCAAGAGCAAGACCTGAGTAACTTCTTTGGCCTTAACAGAAGATAAGAATTAAATAATAACTTAATTTTTGCTTCCTTATAGAGCACAATATAGAGCTGTTACAATCCACCCCCGAAGGTGGGAGTAACTCAAGTTCTGGTGAATAGATTCCTTAGGGTGGATTACAGTGGAAGACACTGAATGACTGCTGCCTGTAAATATACATATATAGGCTTTATTTTAGAACAATTTGGTCACAATGGAAGGCAGGTATATAGTCATTTTAGTAACTATTATCTATAGTAATATGACAATATAAAAGGACTTAAGAAAATGTATAGGGAAAAAAGCAAAGAAGGAAGAGAAAGGGAGGATAACAGTAGAAAGATGCATAATCACTAACCATGGATCAGTGATGAGACTTGATTATTACACCGTTGGTCAAAGTAATGGGTTCGTTCTATTTGGGATGGGGAAAGAAAAGCATGAAACACTAAGTCTGATGGACTAATATATATTCAGGACAGTTGGGACCCTCCCTGGGTGGTGGGGAGCTTTCAGTCCTCTGGTGGAAGGTCTCAGAAAAGAAGTCTAGGGGCACTTTGGGGGTCTTTGATGGTTTGTGACACCTTTTAAGACAGCTGCCTCTCATGTCAGTGCAGTTAAGCCAGTTATGCCCCACCAGACTTTCCCTGAGGGGAGGGAAAGGAAAGTTTTACAACTGAGCAGAGCTAGGTAACAGACAATAACTACCATGATAAAAGGCACCATCCTGCCTTGCCTCTTATTGGTCTTTAAGCCCAGATTCAGTATAGCACCTTGGCACCTCCACAATTTAAGTCATTAACCATTAACAATCTGGTCTCTCACAAACGCTAACTCAAAACAGTGTATTTTTCTCCATATTAATAAAGAGAGCTCAGAATCACTGTAAAATTGTGCTGAACATGAAATGCATGTAAATAGATACTCCACTATGAAGTAGGTCAAAGGCAGAATCATTTTTGTCTCTAGCTGAGCTCTTCAGACACAATGCCCAGTCATCATTAGCATATCACTTTCTGATGTCTCAAGGTCTTCATTTCTATGCAACTGACCTTGGTGCTTGATGAAGAAAGTCAAACTATAAGATTTTTTTCCTAGGTATTTAGCTCTAATTTTACCCATCATGGGCATTTGACAACATGAAAGCAATACCAACCACCACATTCATAGCTGAGTGATATCAGTAAATAGACATCTTTTCTGTGTTGTTCTATAAAAAGAAAATAACAATAATCCCCTAAGTGTAAAGTTACATTTATTAGCACACCTCTGATTTCCTGAGAAAGAAAAAACATTTGAAATCATTCTTATATGTATATCTGTATATATATAGATACATACATGCATGCAAACTGACACACACAAGCACACACATATTTATAAATATATATATATATATATAGTTTTAGCAGTACAGTATGGCTACTAAGGTCTCACAAAGGTGTACCTGTTGGTATTTTGGGGAAAAAATAAATATGCTTTGCTCTACTCTGTGTGGAACATCCTGAGTATGGCTTGCATTGTGTAAATATTATTTTATATTAAAAAAGAATTATCTTTTGCATTTCTTAAAAAGTATTTACCTCCAACTTCAGTAGGTCGGAGAACCATGCTTTTTACTTCTCCTCCAGTCTAATGCAGAAATCTTTACATAAAAATGTGAAGGGTTTTTTTTACTACTTTGACTAAAAATCTTAATGCCAGGGTCATTGCCTTATTTCTTCAGACCTTGGAAAAATTTGAGTAGATGTCATCATCAAAATTAGAGAGCTCTGCTGAGTTATTCTTTAAATTTAAAAGTAATTTGAATGAAGGGAAATAAATCATAGCAACATAGTCTTTAAATACTTTTTGTCTTGAAGGTCTAAACATAGTAGCTGCTATCCTCATACCATAATTTCTTTTCATAATTAACACACAGCTTTTAAGTACTTTAGATTATTTAACAAAATGTGTCAAAAAGAGGACTGTTGCCATCTTGTGTTTTCAATTATTCCAAAAGATTGGCATCATAGGCTTCAGGACACAGAGTTTGTTGTCAAAAACAGACTCAGGTTTTTAAAGTACTGCTAAACTCATATTTTAAACTTCAACACAAAACGTTTATGAAATCATCATGCCATACTTGATTTTTTCCAGTAGAAATCTTTAACACAATTAAAATTAAAACCAAGCCAATAAAGAAAAACAATTATGACCAAGTGCATGATTAAGATACAACGCTTAGTTAAAAACTATTTTTTGTCCCAGATGATATTTTTGCCTTGCGATTTACATTTTGCAAACACGGTTTTGTTAAACTTGCCAAATGATGGATGAATTACTCAACATTTTTACTGCACATATGGCCAAAGAGATGAAAAATGAACATGTGAAAGCATTTGATTTTAAAATATGAATATTTACAACAGTCACTCTTTGAATGTACTGAATTTTAATATAGAACTTCCTTAGCACAATGTATTATCTTTTACCTAAGCTAGTCATTCTCTTTTACAAAATGGTCTTTTAACCCAACAAAATCGTTCCTCAACCACATTTGCAAACCAATTAATCTGAAGCTACTTTTGTATGCAATGGTTAAGTACTACCAAACACACAGTTAGTAGATGGCTGGTAAATGCTTGTGAGTGATAGCATTATTATTATTATTATTATTATTCACACCTTAAATGTAATTGATCACATGAAGAGAGCCAAACATTCACTTGGATAATAACCCAAATACAGACAAAGGGAAGATGATGTTTTACCATCATTTTACCGTAATGAAATGGTAAAAAGGAAAATGGAAAGAATTCTTTTTGGTAAACATTTTCTTTGTGGTAAATTTTAAAGGATTGGCAGCAAACTAATGCAGTCTTTGCAAGGCAGATTTCTTTTTTGAAAAAGATTTCTTTTATGACAGAACTATGAAAGACTGGGTCCTCTCTAATATTTATTTGTGCGCTCTACCAGAGGTTACATGTCCCTAGACAAGGACTGCCATCTGTCCTTCATTTTATTCAAAAGTTACTCTGGTGGATTAACCTTGTCTGACTGCCAAGTGTCCACACTACTCTCACATACTTTCTCAATAGGACCAAAGATTAAAAAAACCATGTGTGGGTCAAGAAAAAGGAAGCTTAATGGAGAAAACAAGAAAAAAAAGGAAAAAAACAACCCAACCAACTGACCAAACAAAAAAATCCACCAAGCCAAATAAATAAATCAATGAAAATAAAAATAAAAAAAATCATCCAGCAATATCCATGAGCTAGTTCTTGTGAAGTCGGCCCTCAGTATGCACAGTGGTTGCTTTGGAAGACAGATATGGCATTTCCTTTGCACGTTCAGTTCAGCACACATGATACCAAGAGGAACTGTGCTTCTGTACCAGCAACTTCTGAAGTGGCTTCGACTCCCTCATAATGTGCTAGTATTTCTTTTTGGAGTAGTGGGCTTCATTACCCCCAGCTCCAAAAATGGTTTTCTCCTGGTGTGCCAAAGGCTCTAGCTGAGACCATGCTCCCAAGCTGCAGTGTAGAGTTTATTTCGTACAACTGATTCTGTACGGATGGGTCCAAGGGCTACCATCCAAGATTTCTTCTGTTGGATCTGCTCAAAGGTTCGCTGTTGCTCAATGCTGCAATCAAACACAACGCGCCACTGGTAACCTGAACTCCCCATCAGACTTTTTTGCTGCATAGAGTGCTATTAAAGAGTAAGACGTCTTGCTGATCACTCCTTGGCTCTTCAATTGATGAATCAGCTCATTCATGGGAACCAGAAATTTTCAGTTGGTGTAATATTGTTGCCAATGCATCATCATGATAATATCATCAATCAGCATGTGTTCTTTAACCCATGGCAACCACACAAAACTGAATTCTATTTGCTCCAAGAGTCTTTGATTGAGACAAACACATTTCAGTTCCATGAAAATTGTTCAAGCATTCAAAATTTTTTCACATCTTAGTCAAGCAGTCCACAGAAAAAGATGTCTCTTTTTGCCAGGAGCCACTTGAAATTCAGTTTTCTTCCAAATTAATTAATCCATTGTGTTAATTAAATAACTCAGGTTTTATCTATGCCTACATTACTTTCCAAATAGAGAAAACTGAGATATTGAAGTCTAATATTAAAAAATTAAAATTTCTCCTTTATGAAACACTTGATAAAACCATGAGCAATTATTAGTATCAGTTAAGTTAGAAGGTACTGTTTTCATCATTTCATGGAGATATGCATGTATCATAAAGCAGAAAATTAAGCCTATGAAATTTCTGAGAAGTGGATCATTAAAGTGATTATGGCTCTTTAGAGTAACCTTTAATGCAATATATCTTTCTACTTTCATAATTATGAAAGTTTATAGAAAGCAGTTGCACATTTCTTGAATATTGCCAAGTTCTTTGATATGTCCATACATTTCATATGTCCATACATTTCCATATGTCCATATGTCCATGTGTTTCTGGGAAAGCCCAGATAGATTCCAATTGTGAAAGCCATCCCACCGTAATTCCATGATAGTGACTACACCATAGCTTTCCTACTACACAAAGGTTTCCAGTTCCTCCTGTTTATTGCCCATGCTGCGTGCACTGGTGTAGGTGCACTTCAGCTGGGTTAACAATTTCACTTCCAATGCAGGCACGCTCCAGTCTAGGCTCATCTCCAGTAGACGTGGTTGTATCCACTTCTCCTTTCAAACCTAGTTTAAAACCCTCTCAATCACCCCTCCTAGCTCATAGGCTAGCTCATTGCCCTTTGAGACAGGAAGATAACATCTGTCATCAGCAGGCCTGGTAAAAACTGCCCCATTGTCAAAAAACCCCAAATTTCCACCAATGACACCAACCTCTAAGCCATGTATTAATCAGGACAGTTTTCTTGTTCTTTTGGGTATTCATGCCTGATGCAGAAGGAATTGAGAACACATCTCGTGTGCCTATTCCTTTGACCAAATGCCCTAGTGCCCTGAAGTCCCTTTTGATTGCCTTAGGACTTCCTTCAATCTCATCACTACCAACTTGGACAACTAATAGAGGGTCACGGTCAGAGGGTCATACTGGATCAGGGAATTTCCTAGTAATGTCTGGGTCTCAAGGAGGCAGGAAACTTCCCTGTGGGATGTGTCCCATCAGCATTTTGGGCTTTCATTCCCCTTAAAAGGGAGTTGCCTACGATGATTACCTTTCTTTTTTTCTTTGTAAAGCTAGTTGCAATATGTGGGGTTGGCTGACTCATGTTTGGCAAGCCCCAAGATAGTCTGTTTCCTACCTCGTAATTTCCATGGCCCCAGTTTCCAGAGCCTCGTATCTGTTCCTTAGGGGCACATGGTATGGGGAGGGAGGTATTGGGGAGGCAAATCCGAGAGGATTTTCCTGCTACCCCAAGCAGCGACCTGCCTCCATTTCTCCCTGTCTTTTAGATCCCCTCCTGCCTGTTAGGGAGAGGGTTATGCATCTTTTGTCTCCTGAGGTACAGCTGGTTGGTACGGCTGCTCAGGGTTGGTAGAGAGCGGCTCCAGCAGTCAATCTCCTCCTCAGACACCCTGATACTCCTTAACCTTTCCACCTCCTTTGTGCTCACATCTCACAGAGGTATTGTCTCTGCTGCTTTCTGATCCAATTGTATATATGAGAAGTATTATATCTGTAAGAAATTATTGTATTCTGAAGAATATACAAGAACGAAAAATAACAGACTGTTTAGGTGATACTAGAACTTCAGAACTCAAGTCTTCCATAAGAGCAGACAGTACAGTGACTAGGTTTAATGAGAACAGTGTTAAACCACAAATTAAAATTAACCTTATGAAGTGACTTCCTCCATCTAGGAGAAACACCTCTGGGGCAAGGCATTAGGAACCATGAATGTAGCAAAAATCACCACTTTTGGCAGAAGTCAGGTGCTCTCTTATGGAGTTAGAAGGTTGAAGCTAGAGAGGTTCAAAAGTACCATTTTAGGAACATTTATTTCTTGAAAACTTTATGTATTTCAAACCAAATAAGTAAAATTTTATTTGCCTTCTCCGTATAGTCCATAGATAAGATAGGAAACATTGGAAGCAACATGAACCAAGGATCATTTGGGCTGACTGAAGGAAGGAAGCACTTTATGAAATTTATGAACATATACAGACAGAATTGCTATAAGTTAACAATTAGATGATGATTTAATTCAGACTGCTAGATTTATATTCTACTAATTTTCTTTTCCTTGGGGAAATAGCAAATGTAACTCATTATTTAATGAAAACAATTGAATTGTTTAGAATAGAAAACAAAGTATTGCTGTTTTACACTGGTTGACTGGAAACATTCTTACTTACAAATTCAAATATCTACAAAATAAATGGTAATAGCATTAATACATGTGTGACACATTTATAAATAATAGTCACTGTTAAAAATCCATAACAATCATTAGCACTATTGTGTGGTATCATTGAATAAAGAGAAGAATGGTGACTTTTCAGCATTTTCTGGAAGAGTAGCATTTTTTTTACACCTACAAAGAACCTTTGAATCTACATATCATGGCAACTTAGTCAAAAGTCAAAGGGCATGGCTTGTTTTTATTTCCTAGCAAGACATTTCCAACTCATTAACAATATAGCTCTGAATTATTCTTAGATCATTCTATCTGTTTACTGAAAGAGATGTAAAGGTTATGTCTAACAAATTCCTGCTTGCAATGAGGACAGTAATTTAGAGTTGCTTAGGGATAAATGTAGGAAGACAACTAATTAGAGCTAGGGATATTGGAACCTAACTGCATGAGGCCTGCTTACTTCAAAGAAACTATGTGTCACTACAGTAAAGAAGGGAAAAGAAGATAGCAGTCTGACAAGGTGAGTTTCTGCTGGGTGACAGTGAGTATTCCAATCTAGAAAAATACTTCTTTTTTAAGCAAATTTGATACTGTATTACCATTTTTGTCAATACACTGTATATTTGACAATGTAACCAGGTTGAAAAGGTATCCCTCAGTAAGATAAGCTTGTGTCATTATAGGGGCCATAGCCACTCACATTATTAAAAGAAGTTTTCCTGGGTCATCAGTTCAGAGGGTGCTATAAAATATTTATATATTTTGGAAAGCAACTTGAACTGTGTTTCTTTTGAAAGTATTTTTTTTAAAAAATGTTGTGCTTCAAAATTTTTTGAAAGTGTTTTTTTTAAATTTTTTTTTCTTCTAACACTGAAATTTCTAAGTCTGTAAGACTTTTTGAGAGTTTCTTATCTAAAGAATGTATTGAAGGGGAATACTGAGTCTGAAATTAACTCTAGTGTCAGAAAAAGAAAAAGGTCAGTACTATGAAACATACTTTCACTCTTGCAGCTTTGAGTAATCACTGTGAAAAACAGTGACCACAGTTCTTCTACTTTAC
This sequence comes from Pachyramphus minor, assembly GCA_013397135.1. Classification (NCBI taxonomy): domain Eukaryota; kingdom Metazoa; phylum Chordata; class Aves; order Passeriformes; family Tyrannidae; genus Pachyramphus; species Pachyramphus minor. The sequence continues at coordinate 545,426 of VYXB01007995.1, read as the reverse complement.
ATCCCTGGGAAACCTGGCAGTTGCTACCATCTACAACTCCTTCAGAATCAAAAAGAAGTCAATCCAGGGTGTTCTCTCTCCCTTCTCAGCAAACCATGCAAGGACCTGAACAGAATCAACATCTACAGAAAGAAGTCTTACTTTTTCTAACAAATATTAATATTATTAAACAATTAATATTCTTACTATTAAGAAATTTTTTAAAATATTAACTTTATTACAGTAAACTTGACTAGATCAAGGGAATAGAAGGTGCAAAGCCAAACACCTTGTGCTTTTTTTCTCAAACATATAGAGATAAATTAAACTGATCATTTGGCTTTAGAAGATTTCACTGTAAAATAAGATAATTTCTACTAAGTTTGTTAAGTTATATCTTTAGTGCACTGCACTTTTGATTTCATTGGACCTTGATGATCTTCTATACAGAAATAGAATAAAAAAGACTGATCTTTTTTATTAAAGAGAGAAATTTTCATTTTTATTGCCATTTCACAGTGTTTTCCTGTTTTCTACATGGTCTACTTAGATCAGCAGTTCAAATCAATTTAATCCTAACATGTCAATGATATTACAGATTTTGAAATTATTACAAAACAATGAATCAAAGTTTTCAAAGTGACAATTTTATTTTATTATAATACAATCTTGTATTTCCTTAAATATAAAGGACAGTTTACAAATTAGTTAGTTTTTCTTCCTAATTCTATTATATGTTTAGTCATCTAATCATATTACTGCTCAAGGTACTGTGTTGCTTATTTTAATATTTGAGAATTTATATATTTTACTTTTTCAGTTACACAATTCACCAATCCAATTCAATATTGTATGGATCCAACTGCATGTGAAAATCCACCAGAGGCAACACTGATTGGCTTTTAGTAATACTTTAGGGATGTGGTTTTTTGCTTCAGGTGTTTTTTAGACACAAAATACTATGATTTCAGATGTTTTGTCTCATCCTAACTGGTGCAGAAGTTATCCCTACACATTCTAGTGCCATTCAGGGTTTAACATTATATCACAGAATCATAGAATGGCCTGGATTGGAAGGGATCTTCAAGCTCCAATGCCCCTGGTGTGGGCAGGGGCACCTTCCACTAGACCAGGGTGCTCAGAGCCCCATCCAACCTGCCCTTGAACACTTCCAGTGAAGGGGCAACCACAACTTCTCTACGCAACCTGGTCCAGTGCCCCATCATCCTCACAGCCAAGAATTTCTTCTGAATACCTAATCTAAACCTATTCTCTTTCAGTTTGAAGCCAGTCCCCTTTATCCTGTCACTGTATGCCCTTTTAAATAGCCTCTCTCCATCTTTCTTGTAGACTCCCTTCAGGTACTGGAAGGCCACAATCAGGTCACCCTGAAGCCTTCTCTTTTCCAGGTTGAGAAAAACAAAATCTCTTAGCCTTTATAGGACAGTTGTTCTATTTCCTGGCATATCTCCTTGGCAGGATGAAATAGGCAAATCTATGCTATCAAGCCATTGGTGCCTATGTGTTCTAGTTACAGGGGCCAATTTATCACTATGTGGGTATAACCAAAACTGTGTATTCTTATGTCTTTTCTGATGGACTGTTAATAATGTCCTGTTTGCAGCAGCTTCCCAGGCCACACCTGACACCTCAGACTACAAGCTGCGTGTTAAAAAAGGTAGGGAAGTGGGTTTTTGTCTTCACATCAATGGCTCAGCTGTGATAACTCCTTTCCATGGAGGCACTAGCACCTTCACACTCAACTTGAGGGGTCACCTCTTCTAATGGGCCATATCTGACTGGCATAATTGGCAGCTGCAACACCTAGACCATCAAAGACTCCAAAACTAACCCATGACTTGCAGAATTAGATCACCCATTGTGAAACTCCCTGCCTTGGGGAGGTACTGGGCATTCCCACCTGAACCTGAGCATATATAATCTTTGGGTTTTGAGACTTCTGGTACCATTCGTGGTATCCAGAGGAGGACTAGAACTTCAACAGGACTGCGACTGCCACTCTCGACAGGACTGTGATCATTACTTTGACAGAACTGACACCATCATCCAGACCAACAGGTTTTCTTTCCTTTTATTTTGCCCACAGGGTGGTGCTCAGAACAGGGGTTAAAGAACACTGTTCTGTTCTTGTCCCAGGGTGCTGGGTTACAAATTGGCCTTTGTGGGTTAAAATCAGTTTTCTCTGTATAATTGCATTTATTGTAATCTTTTTAGTAAATTGTAACTCTGACTTGTAATCTCTCTTGAGCTGGATTCATTTCTCCTGCCAGTTTACTTTTAAATCAGCACACAGTTATAACTAATGATAACTAAGGTGTCTCAGGGAAACTTTTTCTACTTTTTTATGAAGGCAGTATAGCCAATCTGAGGTTTAACTACCAAATAACAGACCAATGACTAAAGAAATGAAGAAATGATTAAACATCTGATAATTCTAAAGAAAGAAAGGGAGCAGAAAGGGACTGAAGCATCTACACAGGTTCCCTGAAATGGGAGCTGGGAAGGAGTATTTCTAAGTAGAGCTCAAACTTTGATTTTTCTCAGGAAATTTGTGTACAGGAAACACTTAGAGGATGCTGAAATGAGAAAGATGGACACAAAGGTCAACTATGAATTCCCCATCAAACACATTAGCCAGAAGGAACTGGAAAGTTTTGAAAAGACCAACATAAAGAATCTGCCTGCTGGTTTCTCCTATAAGAGGATTTTGAGAGTCATAATGAAAGCTTTACTGGTATGTACTACCATCCTACCAAAACTGGAAGAAGATAGGAAAATACAGGCCAAACAGAAAGCTGAGGAAAGAGAAAGAATCTCTTTCCAATCAAGAGGACTTTTTTTCTTTTTTTTTTTTTTAATGGGTTGGAAAGGACCTCTGAGATCATCAAGTCCAACCCTTGATCCACTACCACCGCAGTTACTAGACTACTTGCTTACTAGTTACTTTCTGCAGGGAAGAACAAGAAGAGACTGAAGAACAAAAGGCCAAGGTGACAGTTTGATACAGATGATAAAATACCACTCATGAGAAGAAAATACCAGTGCTAAGTACGTTTCTACAAGATACTAGGTGGTAAATCTCTGAAGGCTTGAGCATAAGCAAGTGGAGCAATGTGTTGGGAAGTTCAGAATGATTTTTCAGGATAAATTCAAACTTGGGAGTTTGACTTTTAAATGCTTCTGGTCCACTGCAGAAAGAAGGGCTAATAAAAGCCTTGTAGTTGCACCGTTGATATATAACACTAATCATGGTATTTTTTACAGAAATTACATTTCGTAATGATGCATTTCAGTTCACAGTCCTTGAATTATACATTTGGCATCTTGTTTTCCTACAAATGGTGTTGATTTACCATGCTTCTTGAAATATATGGAAATAGTTGTATATTATTTCTACTGGTGCTGAACTGCTACAGTATGTTTGTAATTCTGAATAGTAAACAGCCATCATACTTTCACTTACACACATATGTATACATGTATATCTCTTTTAAAAAATTGTATCACGACTTTTATTTTGCATTCAATTTATCCTTCGTTTTTTGATTCAATATTTCTGTGTTTTTGTACCATCTTGGTCTGAGTTCAGTAATACATTATCAGTGTCCACTACAAGAGAAATATTTCCATTAACATTGTTATTCAACACAAAAAAAAGAAAAAAAAAGGGGGCGGTAGTGTAGAGTGTAATCTATTCCTTACAATATTGAAATGACTGCTGAGCACGTTACCTAAAAATCTGTATGAATAAAGTATTGGGAACAGACCTTAAAGGGAAGCTAAGGTTTAATGGTTATATGCATAACAATAATACATTTCCTTACACACAGCATTCAAGAGAAGAGATTCCATGATGAAAGTTTCTAAAGTGCCAGTTTAGTTGGAGCTAAGCAAAAACTGGTATATTTTTATGATCCTTGTAATTTCTTAGTTCCACTTTTGAACAAAGTATTAATCCCTGCTCATAATATGTATCAAAATTGTATGTGAAAAGGAAAGTAAATTAAAACCTAAAGCAACTCTGTTCTCTGAGTTTTTTTTTCTTTCCATCCTAACTATAATGAAATAGTATCTTGAAATTTTAATAAATAAATTATTACGTTAATTATAGAATTAATTATTTTTCCAATTGTACTTTAATGGCAAGGGTTACCATACTACTAGGCATAACAGAAACTGAGGAAATTTAATTTATTTAAAATTTCACTATTGGTTTTGTATAGAAAGAATTATTCATTATTTCAAAAGAACTAAGTGCTATGTCATTCTTGTCAAACTTAGATTATGAGGTGATATTGACTATAAAGTAACTGACCATAGGTTTCTATTTAGCAGGGGACTTCCATTACTCTAGATTTATGTGTCTTTATGCAGCTCACACATGAAAATATGCTTCCATCAGCACAATTTAATCTTTAAATCTCTTTATATGAAGACATTTCCCTCTTTCCCTTTTTTGCCCTACTGTAATAAAAATTGATTTCAAAAGGCCAATATTTTTTTCATATGAAGAGTGATTTCATTAAGAAAAACTTATATACAAGCCTATTCTGTTTCAGCATTTGGCTAGTCCATGTTAATGGAAAAATTTTACTGATTGCAGAAGTGGAAAAAAAAAAATCTTAAGAATATTAAAATTCCAAAAATATTTTTTCAAGAACAATCTTTAAAATTTCCTAAAAATACAGGTCTATAATGACTGAATTAATAACATAAAAAATGTTTGCCAATTTAAGCACTGACAGAATGTATTTTGTAGTCATGATACAGTGATGATTCAGAAACAATTCTAATCATACTATGTAATAGGAAAGAAATTATTTGTATTAAATTTTTTATATATAAATCACATATTGATCCCTGAAGACAAGGACAAGGGAATTTTTTTTTTCCTCTTGGCAATTATACTTTGAATAAGTTTCAAATAAATAAAGGTAAGGATAGAATAAAGGTATTTTATCAATACATGAATATAATAATGGTGATTAATACACAATAATACACAACCTTAATACACAACCTTATTGAAGTAATTTTATGTATTTGGTTTGTATCATAAAATCATATATTCTGAACATAATCAGAAATCACTCTTTAAAAACATTAAATTCTTCTTTTCAGTTTTTAACTATGTGACATAACTGTGTTAACTTGAAGTTATAAATCATTGAGTCATAGAATACACTCAGTCAGAAGGGACACACCAGGATCATCTAGTCTAACTCCTAGCCCTGTATAGGACACTCAAAAAGCCACACCATGTGCCTGAGAGAGTTGTCCAAATGTTTCTTGAACTCTGTCGGGCTTGGTGCTGCAACAAATTCTGTGGGGAGCCTGTTCCAGTGCTCAGCCATCCTCTGGGTGAAAAACTTTTTCCTGATATCTAACCTAAAACTCCCCCAACTCACCTTCATGTCAGAGTCTCTTATTCTAGGAATTGTTATCCTTTTTAAAAGTTAAATTTTCATTCAAACATGAATGATTTTGCTAGAACCACCACAAGTACAAGTGAAAACTAAGAATACAATATGAGAAACTCAGTTAGGAGACAATTTTACATTATCACTGTATAAAATATTTGTCTTATTTACTTTTCTCCGACATGTGAAGTAAGTAAGTAAGTGAAGGACTGCTATTAAAGTCTATTCCAAAATGTGATATTATCTCTGTCTCAGTCAGAATGGCTAGAGTCAAAGAAAAATTCACATATTCTGACACTAAAAAGCTACTAATTGTAGTGAGTCCCACTGCTTCATCTATTTTGACTGCATGTAGTATACTAATCCACTTTTGTTTGTATATGAAAATAATTAGTGATTATATTAAACCTTCCAAACCACACTGTTAGAATGATATGTAGTCTGCTTGTAAATAACCTTTTTTTTCAATGTTTCCATCTGAACCAGCCAGTATGGTTCCTTAAAATTTCCATAGATCAAGGAGACTCAACATTTAGTTATCACCTCAAAAAGCATTAAGTATCTTGTCTCTTGTTAGTGATGAAGTATCAGTGAAGGCCTTCTACAGGTATTGCACAGCACTAGAAACTATCCCTTTAATCTTTTCTAAATCTGAGTTTATGACAGAAAGAAGTCCAAAATATGCTGTTGACTTCAGTACACTTACAATTCTTTTAGGCCACTAAAGTAGGGACATTTTGACCATTTTGGACCATTACAAGCTGAAAATCGAAGTTGAGAACTTGAAAAGGAAGTCCAAGAGAAGCAAGCTTAAAGTGATTTCATAGTTTTTGGTTTTTTGGGTTATAGCTCCCAAATCAGCCTTCATTTATTTGCATACTACATGTGGTTTTCTGCTCACCAGGCTTTTTCTTTAATTAAGACATAAGCTTCCTCATAGTCAAAGTTCTTTAGGGAGTTAAATTGATTTTTACACACACCAAAAAAATGGTTTCAGTGTCTGTATAAACAGTTTATGAAAGACAGCTTATTTGAGAAGCAGGGTTCATGAAGATCTAGGAGAATAAAGGAAAAGTAATGAAAAAATATTAATCCTGAACAGAATGTACAATTATCTTTCCCATCTTGTTGCTACTTGGGGTTATCCAAGAGTGAATACAGTGAGTACATGTCCTCAAGTCTTGAAGGGCCCTTGACGATGAAAAAAAATCCTCTTGCATGAAACACATTTAAATATGTATTACCTTTCTACACCCTGGACTTCTAAACTCTAAATTAAATATTTGACAGTTTTGAGGAAAGGATAATGTCTATACAGACTAATATACAACCGTCTGATTATGCAGTAACTTCAGCAACCTGGGCCATGTATATCTGACACCACCAAATTCAAGGCTTCATGAATAAACCAGAAAGTTTACCCTCTAACATAGCATGCAAAAATTCTGTCTCACAATGGTGAAATTGTAAATGGCATGGCAAAGCAAGAATCCTTTCTTCTAGAAGTCCCCCTGGAATGAGGTGGTTAAAGTGCGAGACTATCATTATTATTAGTGTTTTTCATTTAGAAGAAAAACACTGATCACTCATATTTGGTAATATTACTTCAGCAGAGAAAGATAAATTTTGTAGGATACTGTGTTTATTTGGAGTGAGCTTGCCTGACAGCACTATAAGATATCTTTAACACTTCAAGCTTCAGAGGTATATATAAAGTAAGTTATCACCCTTGTTTCGTGTATTTAAGGAAAGGAAATAGTGATAGTAAGAATGAATTTATTAAATTAAAAGGAAAGAAAAGAAAAAAGATACAGTGAAGATACAACAATTCTAATGTGGGTAGTATTGGCAACTTAAAATGGTTGACTTGTCAGGATGATGCTGCTGTATGCCACCATTCTCTCCGAGGGCTTACAGCCTTAAGATTTGATGCATCATGACATTAGTTGTCAAGGATTTGTCTAAAGATTGACAAGAGTCCAGCATTATTTTGTAAACTGTATATGGCAGAAACATCTTTCTAGTTTTATATTTGCACAGCACCTAACAGATAGGGCCTCCTGTCTGTCACTGTAGTTCATAGTTTCTATGTTTATACATGGTTAAGTAAAAGATGAACTGCTACTTTTGGAGTTTCCTTTGATCTTCTCCTCTTTTTTCCCACTGAAGTATCAGAGCCTTAAGACAGAGAGCCAAAGATTCCATGAACTCCTTAGCTGATAACAAATTTACAAACAAACTATGTTAAGGCATTTGGGGTTTTGGGAGCTCAGTTTGGTGCATTTCAATAACAGCTACTTCACAGCTTCCTTAAGAAAAGATTTTGTTTCAGGAAAAGCAAGAAAGGTGACAATTATCAAGAATGGTCATGAAATAATACAGTGGTCCTGAAAGGAAACATCCGCTTTATTAATTCACTCTCAAAACATTAATATGCATTCAGTAATTAGCATTACAACAATATGTTTTCCCTTAATGCATTTTTATGCTTTCCAGTGAATGACTGTAAAAAAAAATCCAATTTAAAATCCCAGGGATTGATTCTTTATTTTTCAGAATTTGTATTTGTTTAGAGTTATATATCACTGAAGGTAAATTTTTTCTCATACAAGAAAACAATTCTTCATCTCTTGAAATAAACACAACTATTTCAGATGCCATTACATCTACTTCTTTCAAAATATTAATCCCTAATCCAAAACTCAAAGCCTTTTATAAAAAGACTTATAGAATAGATGCGGTATTATTAAGAATTTTTTTGTAAAAATAACGTCTTTAGTTTTATCTTGTCACCTGTTTATATACAAACTCTCAAAACCACTGAAGTGTGTTCTAGTAGATAAACTATAAAAATATAGTAGGGAAAAAAAACCAAAAAACACAAAATAAAACCTGTGCAACCCTCATGAAGTTCTACAAGGCCAAGTGCAAGATCCTGCATCTGGGTCAAAGCAATCCCAAGCACAAGTACAGACTAGGCAGAGAATGGATCAGATGAGCTCTGTGAGAAAGACTTGGGAGTCTTTGTGGACAAAAAGCTAAACATGACTCAGTAATGTGCTCTTGCAGCTCTGAAAGCCAACAGCATCCTGTACTGCATCAAAAGAAGCATGACCAGGAGGTCAAAGGAGGTGATTCTCGCCCTCTGCTCTTATGAGACCCCAGCTGGAATACTGTAGACAGGTCTGCGGCCCCCGACACAAGAAAGACGTTTTGAAGCAGGTCTAGAGAAGGGCTATTAAGTAGATCAGAGGGCTGGAGCACCTTTTCTCAGAAGACAGGCAATGAAAGTTGGGATTGTTAATCCTGGAGAAGTTTTCAGGGAGACCTTATAGCACCTGTCAGTACCTAAAGGGGGCTTACAAATGCGACTTTTTACAAGAGTATGTAATGATAGGACAAGAAAGAATGGCCTCAGGCTGAAGAAGAGTAGGTTTAGGTGGGATATTAGGAAGAAATTCTTTACTGTGAGGTTGGTGAGGCATTGGAACAGGTTGTCCTGAGAGGTTTTGGACTCCCTTGCCCATGAAGGTGTTCAAGGTCAGGTTGGATGAGGCTCTGAACAACCTGCTGTAGTGGAAGGTTACCTGCACATGGCAGTGAGGTTGGATCTAGGTTATCTTGAAAGTCACTTCCAATCCTAACTCTTCTATATTTTTATGATTCTAAATCATGGAAAATTAAAAATAAAAAATTATTTCTTCATTGACACTGTTACTGATCCTGTATTTCATAACTTTCATAGTATAAAAGCTATAAAGAACATTATTGTTGTCTTTTTTCTTCCTGATTATTATAATTGAAATATTTTAGAGATTTTTTTTAATGTAAATTATTTTCACATTACAGATCATGCAGTAAACCAATAGTGAAACTGATGAAGAAACTTTGGTGTTTCAAAATAGTTGTTCAGGGTATAGTCTGTAGATAATGGTTTTGGATCCAATAAAAGATTTACATTAAGCAAAAGGTGTGGATTTGAGAGTATACAATAAATAACAAAAATGATATATACAAATCTGAAACAGATTCTCTACATAGACTACCTCAGAAAGGACCAGATACAAAGTTGTCAATGGCAACTAAAGGAAAGAACACAGAGGGGAATACTGTATAAATTATACAAAAATTATTGTAAATTAAGAAAAAAGAAAAAGGGATTTTTTTAATATATATTTTATAACCAGATATAATACACAGAAAAATACACAGAAGATTTGTCAAATTTATTATATTGGCGTCTATGAAATTCAGTCAGGAAATTGCAGAGAACAATACCAAATACAGAATCAGAGTTTTATATTACCCTGTTACTTTTTTCTCTTCTTCGGTGATACAGCACTATCAAAGAAAGTACTTTCAGAACAGTATTTCTACCTTAGGCAGTTTAGCCATGAAGTAGTTTTCAAATAAGCTCCCAAATAAAGACTGGAAATGAGCCAAGTACTTTAAGAAAAAAAAATATCTAAAGCTAAAAGCAACCTAGAACAACCTCCATTTGCTGTATGTGAAATGTTGAAAGTTTTGAGAACAGATTAAAGATAATGTCCTGGCTTCAGACATGTGCACTGTAAAAGAAAAAAAAATTCTGAAATAAATTAAAGAGTTTGGGTTCATTATAGCATAAGGAAACATTATTATTAGTCACAAGAAAGAGTCAGTAAACATCAACAACATCAGAATTGTTGTTTGTAACAATAATTTTAGATTGAGCTCTTCTGGGAAGCCACCCAGAGGGTACATATTAAATGGAACAGTCTGTTAGCACACTAAAAAGAGACAAAACCTGCAGTACTTAGTGGAAGGAAAAAACCTCCCAAACCTGAAATTTGAAACAGTATACAGCTGCAGATAAAACATAAAGTTTGTTAAGATGAATAAAATGTAAAAAATGTAAACAGTAAATGTAAAATGAAAACAGTTGGATAGATAACTTTGGCACACAAAAACAAATGAAAACAAACTAATCTAGTTTTAGTAGAAATTATATAAATCTATTTAAGCAAATAAACAAGCTTATTGATATACTTACCTAGTGTCCTCTCTTTTGCTGCCTGCAGTATTTAAATGTGATGCCTAGTATTTCCCTCTGCTTCTGTGATGTGATATCTTGCTTTGAAACACAGCAACTTATTAAAACCTTAATATTTCATTACACTGTTCTGTAAACATATACATCCCCCCAAAAATTAAAAAAACCTATTTACATATCTCCTATAAGTTTTCCCCAGGGATATATGTTCAACCTTGCAAAAGATGTGTTAGGGATTCCCTGGGGAATTATATTAACACTCACAGATAGAAGAAATTGTTAAGGGTTGACATTTCAAACAGAGTCTTTGTCATAACTACCACTCTTTTGAGGGATTGCCTGTCATATTATGCTGGATGATTTATACAGAATGCCTGCATAAACAAAGCCTGGATGACTCCAAAGAGCCGGATGGCTATTGGATACTTGATAAATAAAAAAGAGGGCTCAGAGAATATCTTGATCAGTGTAACTTTCATAGTGCTGAAAAGCTACGGGAATATGTTCTTACTGCCTGATGATTTTCAATTTTCAGGAGACCCATTATGCTCTCAAAGAGAAAATTACTTTGGTTGACATTGTATGTCACAGATAAACCCACACCACCTGTTTTAATAATCTCATTAAGTTTTAGGGTCATATGGATTCACTGCTTAACTCGATCTTGAAAAATTACTGACACAGGCAGTAAAGGGTTAATATTCTTGGAATAAGGATTAGCATACTCTGAAAAACTATGCTACTTAAATAACTCTGTAGCAGACATGGAGATATTGAAGAGAGTCCAGCAAATAAGTGTGAAGGTGATTAAGACACTAAAGAATCTTTCCTATGAGGAAAGTTATCTGGGACTGTTCAGACTGGAGAAGATAAGGCTTTTGGAAATCTTATCAATACCTATAAGCAGCTGAAGCGTAGATGCACTGAGCATAGTCAGGTGCTTTTTAGTGGTGCCCAGTGACAAAACAAGGGACAATGGGCACAAACTGAAACACAGTGTCCTGGTTTCAGCTGGGATTGAGTTAATTTTCTTCTTAGCTGGGACAGCGCTATGTTTTGAATTTAGAAAGAGAATAATCTTGATAGCACACTAATGTTTTTGTTGTTGTTAAACTGAGTTTACTCCATGTTAAGGACTTGTCAGTTTCTCACCTCACCTCATCTCACTATCCAGCATAGTAGGGAGCAGAAGAAGCTGGGAAGAGATACAGCTGGACAGCTGACCCCAACTGACCTAAAGGGTATTCCATACCATATGACATCACATTCGTTATATAAGCTTGGGGAAAGCTGGCCATGGGGCTGCTGCTCAGCAACTGGCTGGGCAGCAGCCAGTGGGTGGTGAGCAATTGCATTGTGCATCATTTTGTTGTATATTATAATTCTTTTATTACTATTATATTTTCTTTTTCTGTTATCCTAAACTGTATTTATCTCATCCCATGAATTTTACATTTTTTTCCTTCCCCTTCTCTCCCCCATCCGACTGCAGGGAGGAGTGAATGAGCAGCTACCCTCCAGGTTAATTCACAATACAAGGAGGTTACACCTCAACATCAGGAAACACGGTTTTTTTTTGCTGTGCAAATAGACTGAGCGCTGGTACAAGCTGCCCAAGGAGAGTGTGAGGTCTCCCTCCTTGAAGTTATTCGGAAACCATCTGGACACAATTCTGGGCAACTAGCACTGGGTGACCTTGCCTAAGCAGGGGAGGTTGGACCAAACAATGTCCATAGATCCCTTCTAACCTGAAGTATTCTGTTTTTCTGCAATTCTATGTTTCTGTGTTATTATTAACTAAATATCTAGTAAATCTTTTTTAGCACACTTACCTAATTTTTGTTGTAACTTCTAAAGTTCACCAAGCATTAATTGTTTATATCATCATAAAATATACCATTATTTTAGTATATCCTGATTTCTATAGTCTAACATTTCAATTCATAATTTAGTTTTCTGCTGTTATTTATTTATTTACTTTTATAAGCAAAGCTCATGCTGGATTTCTATCCATAGGAAAACTTCTCCATAATATTCTCAAAAGCTATTGCACATAATGCAGTCCTTCTGCACTCAACCTTCAGAAAATGATTGGTTTTTCCACTGCATTTTCTATTAGGAGCTAAATTACATTATTCCCCTCCAAATGGAAATTAAAATTCCTAATTTGATCTGAAATTATATGAATGGGTAAGATTATTGCGACGTGGCATTTGAACCATTTCACAGTTTGCAAAACTGACATGCCCTTGGATTTGAAGGATATGGTTGTGATAACAGGAGAACAATGGCAGGTACAAAATAAAGAACTAGTCAATTAATTTTCAGATGTTCCCTGTCTTTATTTAAAGACTGCTTATTCCTTAGGTTTCTCCTTACTTTGGTCACTTGTAAGTTTAGGTGCACTTTGGTCACTTGTAAGTTTAGGTGCACTAAGCACCTAAGAGTGGGTGCATATGTAGGAAACCTACACTTTCCAGAAGACAACTGATTCATGTCATTCTTGGAATTGTCAGAACCAGGAATCACAGAACAACTGAGCTTGGAAAAGACCTCTGCAAGTCATCTACTCCAACTTTCCTGTTCCAGCAGGGACACCTAGAGACAGTTGTTCAGGACTGTGTCCAGATGGCTTTTGAGTATTTTCAAGCAGGGAGAGTTCACAACCTGCCTTGGCAACCTATTCAAGTGCCTAGGCACCCTCAGAGTAAATAAGGGTGAATGAATGAACAATTTCTTTAAAATCTTGTCTTTCACAGAATGACTGTTTCCTGAATATTTTTGGTATTTCAAATTACTTCAAAGAAATGTTACCATTTTTGTCAGTCAAAAAACTTTCTGTATTCTTTTTGTCATCTTCACCCAAAGCTTCTTTATTGCTAATAGCCAGCATAGCTTTTCACTCTCTAACCTCCATCTCAAAAGTTTCTCCTATCCCACACACTGACAATTCAAAGACAAGTTTAATTGGATTTCCAAATCTTAAAGGCACTATTTTCAAGTGTCTGGCACACTATTATATTTCTGACAGAGACAAGCCTTGCAATTACAGATGGAAAAGCATTGTAGTTCATAGAAACAAAATGTTCAAAATAGTGTGTAAAAACAACAAAGACTATATTGTCATGGATTAATCATTCTAATAGTCTAAAAAACAGTGAGATTGTCAGAACAGCAACGTTTAGAACTGCAATACAAAAGACTTCAAGTTTTTTGTTTTGTTGTTTTTTGGGGTTTTTTTTAAGAATCAAAATACTTAGGAACATATCAGAGCAATTCACTAGTAAGAATAGAAAGGAGATACTTACCAAATCACATGGTCATAGGGTTGTGTGGTTTTTGTTCGATTGGGGTTTTTTTAACACTTTGTTGTTATTATTGAGCCCACATTTCTAGACCATAAAGTGATTTCTCTGCACAATATAGAATTTTTATTTATTTTTTTTTTTTTTACAGAAACATAGCAGCCCTTACTGGGGACAAAGATGTTCTCTCAGGCAGCCAAGATCAATTACATTTGTGGCTGCTACAGTCATGAAAGAAACTGGTTTTCATTATATTTAGAATAAAAGAAGCCTCAAAATAACAAGAAGCAAGGATTAGCATTTTAAATTCTGGCCACTAAATAAATTGAACACGATTTACATTTCAAATCCTGACCAGTTGTCGTGAAAGACACCATGGTGGTTCTGTTTGGCTTTCTTGTTTGTTTTGGCAAGCATGCAATAGTTAGTTCCAGTCCTTTAACTGATTTCCAGTTTAGCAGTTAATTACATTCTGTCCACTTAAATGATCACAGAAATTTCATGGGGAAAAATCCCTCATCCCTTCTTTCTTAAATGTAACATATTGCTGCTTTCTACTGTTCAAATACCAAACTCATTATATCCCAAGGCCTTGTCTGAGTAAACAAAATGAGTTCTAAATGGAACTGTTTTACAGGGAGTGCTTAGGGATTTCTCTTGAAGACAATATTCTAGACATACAGCACGAAATTGTTATAATTAGGAAATACGAAGGCTTTACTTTCAAAAATATCATGTTAGCTATATCTTCTAAAATGTGTTTTCTTTTTTATTTGAAGTAGAAAAAAACTTGAAGTATGATAAAATGTAAAATAAATTCTGATTTTTTACTTTTCTTACTTTTTTATTTTCACTGAAATATGTCAGACTAACAAAGATGCAAGTGAACATAAATTTACCCAATTGCTCTGGTTTCAGACAAGTGTTACTTTTCATTTTTTGTAATTTATCAGAATGAAATCTTTGGTTGTCACTAATCTGAGTATCAATAGTCTAGTGAAGGAAATTGAAGTTAACACCAAAATAGATCTGTGCAATTTTATTTTTCTCTCTGAGTTCCTTTGCTGCTTCAAGAATCTCACTCCTCCACTCACTTCTGTGTGCTATATGGTGAGCAATCTAGATGTCAAAGACTAAACATCTAAGATACACATTCCCAATATTAAAAGACAAATTAAGTCCTTCTCATCAATGAGAGAAACATTTCAAGATTACAGAACAGGTTATGCCATATTTGGAGTTCTGATTCCAGCTCTGAGCTCCACAGTACAACAGAGACATGGACTACTGAGAGTATCCAGCAAAAGACCATGAATATGATTAAAAGACTAAAGTATCTCTCCATAAGAGGCTGAAAAAGTTGATACAGTTCAGTCTGGAGTAGGGACGGCTCAAGGATCTCATCAGTATATACAAATACCTGAACTGGTAAGTGTCGCCGTGTTCCCCTTCCTGCAGGATGTTTGTGAATCAAGGCCACAGCACTTTTACATTACTCCCATTTCCATTGCATCCTCCATAAAAGGTACTTTTCAGCGTTTTGGGAAACTTTCATAAGACATCGTGACTATGTTCCATCTGGGAAGAAGAAGCTGGGTCTCTTCTGTGATTCTTATTCTCCTTTCACTTTTAACCCTATCCATTATTCCTCAATGACCTTACATGTGACACCCATTACTGATCAGGTGCCTTCCAATCTCAGCCATTCTGTGATTATTTGGAAGTTTGCGCTGTAAATAAGAAGCAAATGTCAAGTACAACATATGAAGTTAAACACTGAAAATAAGCTTGCTTATTTTTCTGAACACTTTATTAGTAACGATAAAAAGTATAAACCAGACCCTGCAATTTTGCTGTTTATTTGTAGAACTCCTCTTGTGTAGAATCCACGTTACTATTTAACAACATTAAAACACTTAGGAATGCCCATTTTGCATTATAGAGAGAAAAACTCTTCTCTCACACACGTTCCTTTCGACTCTTTAAATATTCTACTCTTCCATCCTTCTCTCTTTCCCTTTCTTTTAGTCTGTTTATTCCTTAGGTTTTTTTGCACTGCAAAATTGTTTTTGAGTTATTTTTTCCTTTATGTTCTCAAGTACTTTTCAAGAAGAAAAAAAGAGCTGAACTAGATATTTGTTCATCTGAAATACGTTTTATTTTTAGAAAGTGGGATCATAGCTCTTTTTTAAAGTCTTAAATGCTTTTTAGACATGAATTTTAATTGGTTCTTGGTGTTTGTTCAGCTTAATAACACACATAAAATAAACAAAAGAGTAACATTATAATTCCCAGGTCACTTCATTTCCTTTTCCGTGTGACATATTGAAACACTTCACAATCTATATATTTGTATTATCCACAGGATACTTATGTGTTCATTTTTTTGCTGAATACTTCCATATAAACTCATTTCACCTAAGAACACCTTACTATTCACTTTCCTTCTCTCTATTACACCTTTGCAAAGCAATCATATGATAGTGTCTCATCCAATGTTATCAAACTGTAAATATAGATGCTCTGCTCAGCCCTCTCTGCTCATATACATTCCTTTTGTTCAACTAGTGCTTCCATTCTTCCTATTTTCCACACTATTTCCCCAGGGTTCTACTCAACTGAATTTTTTATCACACACACTTTACTTCGTCTCTGTTTTCTTACCAAGGTAGGAGTCAAACAAGCCATTGCAGTGCTGAGCAGGGTATGTAATGCAAAACAAAGTCCACAAGGGAGGGTCCTGATGGGTGAGATCCTACTGCTGCCTGAACTAATAGAGAAGAAGAATGTGTTCAGAGAAGCAGAGAAGATAAAATGCAGCAGATTTGTTCAAGGATGAAGTAGCACCAAATGACTTTGCATCAACTGAAACAGAACAGAATTGAAGCTGCTGGGAATGAAACAAGATGGATGTGCAGAAGAACCGAAGCTGATGAGATTAAAGACATTATTTCTCAAGGCAAAATCAAGGGGAGTTTCTTTTAGAATTACTTCTAAGAGCCACAGTAACCATTTAACAAGAAGAACTACTAAAAACTCATTTCTTCCTTTCCAGTACATAATGCAGAAGCTCTACCTTTAAGAAGATGCCTGACTGCATCACATTTTGCTAAATATTATCATGATAATATTTTGTGAAACATTGCCAGTATCACATTCAGAGTACTTGATGTAATCTGTCCAGTTAAAATACAGGACAATTGACTTGGCATGTTAGGACAGCTCATTAAAATTGGCAGTATCATTAATGTGCTACATCTTAAAAGGTACAAAAATGGAGACAATTAGATGAAATTTTCAACAACTGAAACTTGCAGTGATTTCATCCTCACACTGTTTCTGCAAAGCATGTGAAAGCTCTGTCCGTTAGGTGGCTGAATGCTAAGCCAAAAGGGGTCTTACTCATTTTGGTATGTTGTTGTTTTGCAGCACACGGGTTTACTAATTCACTGCCACATTAGTACAGTGGTATAGTTTTTCATTTAGAGTTTGTTGAGGGCTTGCTCACATCCACACAAGGAAAATGCTATTGACAGCACCCATATGGGCTAATACAAATCTAAACTGGTAGAATTCCTTTTAAAGTAGCTAAATCATCCATGCACAAGCTGTAATTTATTTCTTTTTTAATGCAGAGATATCAACTGAAACCATCAAAAATATTTCACATAACAAGTCAATGTAAGTTATGTCAAGTAATGATAAGGGAAACATGATAAAAAGAAGGTGGCAATAGCTAGGAAAACTCAGCAACAAGAAACACAGAAATACAGTAAAATTGTGGGCAAATGACAAGAGGAAACATATTCTGTTTGCAAAATAGTTGTACTTGCCAAAATTGCCATATTTGAATTATTGCAGACTAATATTCATATATATATATATATATATGACCCCCTATTAAATCTGAACTTTCATCCAGTGGGTATAAGCTACAAAAAAAAAAATCAAAAAGTAGTCTTCACAATTGACGTAAATTTTCTCCTTAGAAAACTTATTGCCTATTTGTTTATCTTAGAACATCAAAATATGGAAAATTTAGATTTACCTTTTTTTCTGCCACTTTCATGGTCATTGTACTGCATACATGATTTGTCTTATGCACAAGTTGGATAGTACTAGTATAATTTTCTGTGTTTTCCATTCACAATTTTCAAAAAATTTCTGTTCATCTTGCCTTTACTGAAACATGAAGTTATTTCATACCTCCTGGACATCTCTTCAACCTCAGTTTACAAAGAAAAGACAGGTCAACAGTGTAAAAATTACCCATGTTTCTGTTCTGTTTTGGAAGGAAAATCTACCCACTGTGGCTGGTAGTTCAGTAAAAGACAGAGATAACTGGAGGTTTTGTTGCTCAGCAACTGAATCTTTTGCACTTGACAGAGTGATTAACTCTCAAAGTCCTTACTAGTGTGGTGGATTTTGTTTTATACTTCAGCTGAATCATTTAACAGTGTTGGGAAAGAGAAAACAGAAAAATATTTCTGAATTTCACCGATAACTAGTTAGTCACTTTTTAAAAGTCTACATAAATATTTATATTTCATACCTCAAGACTCTGTTGTAAATTATAAGTAATATTCAAACAGCCTTAGACTGCCTTTCTGAGCTAAAGTTCATGCTGGCACAAACTCATTAACCAAAAGGTGATGCTTTGTCATGCTCACCTACAAACCCTTTTGAAGTTGTACAGGTTCAATTCTTACTCGTTAACTTTTTTTACTTCATGGCAGAAGCTTTGGTTATGTCAGTCATCTAATAATGTCAGTTTTCTTCCACATACTAATTTGAAAATAAGTGGAGAGACTGAAGTGCCACATACATCAATTCATGTCACAGCAATAGGGGAAAACCTCTGCTCCAAGAACAAAGAGCTAGAATAGCACAGCAAATTATCCCCTGAAAAAGTTAATGGACTCCTCTGAAGAGATTACAGGAAGAAGTCGTAAGTTAAAACTGCTCAAGTCGTCAAAAACTTGAGAGGTGATGAAAAGATTTTATGTGGCCTTCCTGCAAAAATGGTGAATGAAGTGGATTTTTACTATGTTCCAGCTGAAAAACAATTACTTTTGTTGTTTACATAGTACCAATTTAGTCACAATATGGGAGCAAAGAGGAACACTACAAACATTCAACCCCACAGCAATATAAAACACTTCCTCACAGGTAAAATTTATTTTGAAGACCTTTATTTTTCTCACAATGTGATTGCCTTGGATCAAAGACCAACGGTTTTGAGTGTTTTCAAAATGTATAGTTTATAGAAATACTACTATAAATGAAAGCATTTTTGTCTTGGCATTCTGAAGAGCAGTTGTACAAGAATGACTTTGGCATGCCAGTCAGTTCATGTCAAGAAGGCAGAAAAGAATTGAACAGTATCCCACAAAGGCTCTACGGAATTGTTTATACTAGGAGTGACAAATAATTTTCAATTATCCAAATTTTTCAAGGCTTTAATATGTTTCAGAGCGATGAATGCAATATTGTTTTTTACATCTTATTATATTAACAATTAACATCCAACCAAAGAATCTAGCTCTAAGAATCAGAGCAAGATTTAGTTTTGTCTTTTCAGTAACCTGATTTATTCAGTATTATATTTTCTGCTAGGATAAAGGTTTCATACAAAGTGTTCCTCAATATGTGTCAAAAGGTTCACAAGTAAATCAGACAAATCAGACACATTTCCTGAAGATATTCATTTGGGCATTTAAAAAAAGCAACTTACACAAATATTTGGACATTAGTTTTATCTTGTACTAGACTCAGTAAAGCACTTGGGTATATTCAGTCATGGACACTGAGACTACTTAAAGGTTTGCATAATTAAAAGCCTTTTGTAAGAAATAAAACTTTTAACAACAATTATTCAGGTGTGCTCTAAATCATCATGATTACATATCTGTAGGAGCAGGAAGAGAGGAACTCTTTCCAATTTTGTTTCCTACAGTGCCCAAAAATCAATTGGATTTTTGCCTGGCATTTGCACATGGGTTTAGTAACATAGCATGCTTTTCAAAGCATGGTTTCTCTGCACAAGTAAATCAGACAATATGTCTGTGCTCCTTATATGTAATTCAGACTGCTTCTCTCTCTTTCTTATAGAAAGAGAACTTATATTTTTTTTTCTTTTAGCCTATGCCATACCAAAGTAATACAATTAGTGTCAGTATTTTTAAATCATGGAAAATATAACAGTGCACAGCCAAAGTACATCACTTAGAAAACAATATGAACAAAAGCTTGGCAATGTTAGCAAATACTTGGATGTCACAGTTTAATATCTCCACCATAAATATGTCAGCTCAAACTAAAAGTCCATTGTATATTGCTACATTGTAAGGACAATGAAAATGAATCCATCTTAATTGTCATTGTCCAAATGTGCAATTAAGCCCTGCTGATGTGGTAAATATAAAGTTGTTTTGTTGCTTCAATGTGAGTTGGTTATTACAAGGAAACCTCCTGGTTTGAGTTTAAATGAGAAATCAAATTGATTAGCATATAATTAGACATAAGCAGGCTCATATAAAAATCTAACCTCACGCAGGCATTGTCTGTTTAGTTAAGTAGGGCTCACACTGAGCTTTCCATTTACAAACATAAATTGGACTTAGCTGAAAATTGCTCTGCCTCCTGGCCTTCAGTGATATGATTCAATATATTTGATAGTCTGTCATCGTGTGCTGGCATTTAGAACACTGAATACCGATATGTACAGCACCAAAGTCTGCTGAACTTTACATATGTGATTCAAATTTAAGCTTCTCATCTGCTATTTAAGAACCTTGATGGCTTAATGAATAAGAGGCTGATCTTTCCCAGTCCACCTTTTAAGCAAGGAGCACAAGTGAAGTGTTGTTTGTGGTTAATCCTACAGAAGCAGGATACCACATCCTGCATAATCGTTTTTCAAAGAAAACTTGAGGAATGTTGGCACGATGTCCCTCTAAAACTGTTTTACTGGATAATAAGTATTATTTTAACCATATAATAAATATACAACACAGATTTAAGACTTTATTTTAGTTGTTCATTTTTTTTCTTGAAGGTGCTTTAGTGCTTGGCATATCCCACACTGTTAATAATCTCATTTCATCTTTATTTTTTAGGGAAGTAATGGAGGAAGTATAACTGCACCTTGATATGTCAGGCAAATAGCATTAGTACACTGGTTTAATACTCAAGATAGAGAGTCACTCACATGAATGATAACTCAAAGAGATACTGAGTACTGTAGACCATTTCCATTGCAGGGATTTTACTTGCCGAACACCACATGCTATACTTAATCATAATCAAACACCTTGTTGGACACTGAGCAACTGAGTTGAAATTAAAGTTCATACAAAAAGAGAAACATGAAGTATAAGGAATATTCTTAAAAACTCACTACATAACTAAATTTTAAAAAAGTATCTTACTCTTGAAAGGTTTTGTAGAGGGGAAAATACAAGTCTTAGCATGGATTTACATGAAAATATAAGATTGTCTTTGCCAGAAAGATTTCTTTATTCAAGACATATTACACCCAAATATTTCTTGGGTTTCGAACAGATTGTTCTACAGCATCATAAACCATTTTTACTTTAGTGTCTCAACTGACTGCCCAAAGAGCTTATGCAGTCTCCATCTTTAGAGGTTTTCAATATTATTTTTAGCAATACTGAAGAAAAAGACATTCCCTTGTCTTCCAGTTATGTTTCCAACAGTTCAAAGTTAAAAACTTTCCAAAGGCTTGATTAATTCATATCTATGTAGCAAGCTGTGGGGCAATAAAAAGACTTTATCTATTCAACAGACAATGCAGACAGGGCTAGTGAATGAAACAGTCAAAATATGACCTCATTGTCACAGACATGTCCTTACCTTTCCCTGTAAGTTTTCCTAAACATTCTTCCTTCATTAATGGCATGACTTTAAACTATGAGATGCCAGAAGTGTTTTTCTGCTCAGAAGATGTATTTTAACATTATCAATGCAAAATTGCTGATTATGGAATTTTTTTCCCTTTTGAAATTAAATATAAAATTATTTACTTGTAAAGTTTAGTGTTTAATGTGAGCTTCTGCTTTGGGAGGAATTAGAGAGATAGATAAGAGAAAATAAGAAAATAAGAGAAAAAACAATCTCTTTCACACCGCTACTTCTATCTTTCAGAAAATATAGAAGAGATTTATACCTATAACTAGTATAAATCCTAAAGGAGCAATATCCTGCAGGAAAAAGTGGATGAAGATGACCTTAAAATTAGACAGAATGACCTTTCAGAATTGTTTTCATCATCTATTACTTGATATCCCATTTCAGGATTCCGTTCAATTTCTTTCTAGATTTTATTAAAATGAAACAAAAACAAAGCAGTGCATGTGGAGGTCCAAAAGAGCTGGGAAATACAAGAAAATTGCAATTTTCAGTACAACAGTCAATTTGACAACCTGGAAAGAAAAAATAACATACGTGTAGCAGGAAGCGAAATAAGAAAAGATGTCCTTTTGTGAAACTGTTGTTTCTTTCTCAGTCACTACAAAAGTTTTTGAAAAAGGCTGGTAGTACAGAGGAAAAAAAGCTATCTTGTCTGAAACAGGTGATAATCTTCTTTTCATTGGGAGAAAAAATAGGCAGTAAACAACAGGAGACCAATTTATGAGCTTTTGCCCACTGCCTTCAAAGGTGGTTTAGATTCTAAGGGACTCTATTGTAACAGAAAAATTCTGTGCAACAGAAGGATAACCAAGGAGAAGGTCTGTGTACAAAGTAGTGCAGCCCAGCTTTGTATCACAGAGAAAAGGATCTAGTATAGGTCTTCAGGGCAATATCACTGAATCAAGACAGGGTCACACTCATGCTTATAAACACTGCCAAACTCAGCCTGGTCACAGACCTCTGACTATCAAAGCTCTTACTAAAACATTCATTCCATTATAAGATTCTCATGTAATTAAAGTGTTATTTGGATTCCTTCTGGACCTAGCTCTACAATCCAGATATAATTTCCTCTTTAATTCCTTTTTAAGTAAGGCTTTGAAACAGAAATTTCACTTAGAAAACTTCAAGACCTAGACATCTAAGATTATCCAAAATTAAATAAATTACCTACTAATAATTATGTATGTTTAAAAATATTCTGCATTATAGCTGTATATAATCTATTGTTCAAAATGGAAGAATGCTATGAGCAACTATTTTGTTATTATAAGTGCTTATTTTTCCCTTAGTAATTAATACTTTAGTGGACCACATGATTTTCTTTTTTCCCTAACGAATTTTGCCTAGAGTCTTAATTCTAATTACTACTCATTCTATTGCTTGACTTGTTAGTATATGCAAGTTCTCCCCACATATGTACTTTAAAAAATCCAAATTTTTATTTCATAAAAGTCATTGACCTCTGTAGGACTCAATACTTGCTGACAAAAGTAACAAAGCAGTTTATCTACATATTCAGTAACAATTTATCCATTTAACTTGCTTAGGTACAGGAGTCACAAAGCAATGATACAGGTCATTCCAAGCTGTGCAACCCTCCCTAATTCAAAGTAGAGGTCTCTCAGTTTTTGTGTGTTTCTGCCATGCCTCCCGAGGAACTGGTTAAAACAACCCAAGCAGAGTTGTTATTTCAATCAGCAGAGCTGATTATTTCAGTACAGTATCAAAGATTTAGCCAAAATCAACTAAAAAGTAAAATGCAAAGTTTAAAAGTTATTTCTGACAGGAGTTTTGTTGTTTTTTCTCATTTGTATTATGTTTGTTTGGTTTTACTTCCTTGAAATATATGTTGTGATAGTCAAGACACAAATGACAGTTAAGAAATCAGTCCTATTTCAGTGAAAAGTTATTACTTAAGTTTTATAGGTAATTTTGGGTCTTCTTCCTCTCCTCTCACCTTCCATTTTCTGAATCAACAGAATATAAGGATGTAGTGCTCAAAAGATTGAATATTTGTTGAACACTGTTGTGTTTCAAACAGTCATTACTGAAGTGAGAAAGAGCAAAACAAACGAACTGCTATCATGTTTCTGCATATCATCAGTTATTTCAGATTCCTAGATCAGAAACCAGGCATGCTATCACTTTGTTCTCAAAGACCTGTTTGCAATGACAGGATAATATAATTGTAAAATGTTTGGCACTGGGATGAAGTACTCAAGATATAATAGCTGAATAAAAATCCAGCACTTCAATGCTTATGACAGATGAGTCATTGCTGCAAACTCTTTACAAAAGCACTTACAGCATCTTTATATCCTAGAAATCTGTTCCTGAAGTACTTCCCTGATGTGCATTATTTCCTCTTCTTCCTGAACTTCTTGTGCAGCCTTTGATATCACTAACTTGCAAGCAAATACAGAGAATAAAGAAGTGAAGCAGTGACAAGTCTCCAGACTAACAAGTCTCTGCACTAACTTCAGCACACTGTATTATCCATTCTGGCTCTTGTATTAATTTGTTTGAAACCACATGATTTTGGAGTGTTTATTTACACACAGTTGTTCTCTAGGTTATTTTCCCAAGTCTGTTATCAGGTAAAATTCTTAATCACACAAAATTAATGGGAAACTAAATGATATCATTTCTATGGGTTGCCAAGGGAAACTGATCAGACCTAGCAAAAGAGTATAGCACATCAGAAGTGTGAAGGTCCTTGCATACCTAAATATTTTGCTTAAAGGCAGGAAACAGGTTACAGAACCACATTTTGAGTCTTCTCACAGTCATTCAACAAGCGATGCTACAAAAACTCTTCAAAGGTCTGAGCTGGGATCAGCTCCCCCAGTTATTCCTCATATGACTTATTCTTCAGACCCTTCACCAGCATGATTGCCCTTCTCTGAGCATGCTCCAACACCCCAGTGTCTTTTTTTGAAATGAGGGCCCAGAACTGGACACAGTAGTCGAGATGTGGCCTCACCAGTGCTAGGTACAGAGGGAAAATCACTTCCCTGGTTCTGCTGGCCACACTATATCTGATACAAGCCAGGATACCATCAGGATGCCATTGGATTTTTGGCCACCTGAGCACACTGTTTGACTCATGCTAAACTACCAGTCAACCATCACCCCCAGGTCCTTTTCTGCTGGACCCCTTTCCAGTCACTCTTCCCCCAAACTGTAGCTCTGCACAGGGTTATTGTGACCGAGGTGCAGGACTCAGCACCTGGTCTTATGGAACCTCACATAATTGGTCTTAGCTCACCAATCCATCCCATCCAGATTCCTTTGCAGAACCTTCCTATCCTCCAGCAAATCAACACTCCCACTCAACTGCAAACTTACTGAGGGTACACTTGGTTCCCTCATCCAAATCATCCATTTAATAAAGATATTAAACAGAAATGGGCCCAACATTGATCCCTGGGGAACACCACTGGTGACCGTCCACCAAGTGGATGTGGCATCATTCACCATCACACTCTGGGCCCACCATCCAGCCAGTTCCTAACCCACCAGAGAGTGCACCTGTCTAAGCCAAGGGTTGCCACCTTCTTCAGGAGAATGCCATGGGAGACCGCATCAAAGGCTTCACTGAACTCTGGATAGACTACATCCACAGTCTTTCCCTCATGTGGGAACAAGCTGAGTCAGATACATCTCCATTTATTTAATTCGAACCAAGAATGAGAATCAACCTTAACAAGTGTTTTGACAAGGAGAATGATGTGTTCTCAAAGTGTAAAACCACTTAATGGTCTGCATGATAGCATGCATGTTTTTTCCCCATGGCTGAAACCAGACAACATAATACGAGTGCAAATGTATGGGATCAAAACACCAATTTCCCAAGATTCTGGGAATTCTGGTTAACTAAGAAACATCAGGTGCTGTTTACAAAAGAACATGAATAAAAGGGAAACACAGAGAGAGATCTGTGGAGAATCCCGAAAATCAAATGGTTTATGTAGTCCCATTTCTTCATCATCCATACCTCATCCAATGCAGCAGGCCAGCTGGTCATAAAAAGTCAGGTTGGTCAGGCAGAATCTGCTTTTCCTGAACCTGTATTTTGTTGCCCAGTCTCTGGGTTGTTCTGTACTTGCCATGTGATAGCGTTCAAGATGATCTATAGGTTCTATAACCTTCCTCAGCACAGGCTGACAGGTCTGTAGTTCACCAGGTCCTCCTTCTAGTTGTTCTTAAAGATGGACATCACATTGCCTAACCTTCAGTCATCTGCGACCTCCCAGTTAGCTAGGGCTGATGATAAATGACAGCTTGGTGAGGTCTTATGCCAGTTCCCTCAGTACCCTCATGGGAATCCCATCCAACCCCATAGACTTTTGATTGCCTAAGCAGCTCAGCAGGTCACTACCTACCTCCTCCTGGATTATAGGGGGAGTATGCTGCTCCCCATCTTTGTCTACCAGATCAGAGGAATGGTTGCCCTGAATCATATTTTCCTATATGATATATGGGATTAAAACTTTTTCTGGAAGGATTTTAAATGAATACATGACACACACGAAAAGGAAGAGACGAAGTGGACCACACAGAGATAACTGAAAAGTTTATGAAGTTTTGTTTTCTATTATGCATAATACGCTACTATATCTTGTCAGGCATTAAACTGTATTCCACCATATTTTTTCATTTTATATTTATTAAAATGCTACAGACATCTGCTACACAATACATTTTATTTTCTCCTTACCACGTCTTCAGGAATAGGCTCTGTACAGAGATAGGTACAGAAACCTGTAATTTATGACTCCCACTGCAGTTAAGGCAGGAGAGAGCTTTCAAACAGATTAGCATTGTCAGAATTTCAACTATCTGTTCATACCCTGAAGCAGAAAATTAGCTATCTATAGGATTTTGCTAAGAGAAATTTACATGCCCAAGGAATTGAGCTTCTTTCATGTCAGACAAGGATTCTGAGGATCTACATTTTAGATGTTATTGCCCAAATCCCCTAGTAAATCTACACATTGCCATAGTGTAGTGCCTCTGGGATTACAAAAAAAATTCAATCAGGTACATTAAATTTTCAAATTCCAAATTAATCATATAGCTAAACATGAAAGTAGATCTCACTAAAGTTTTGTAAAACAAATCAGATAATAATTGTTAGCAGATGATTATGTATTATAGTCACTCTTGGCAGATTTCTTTCTTTATTTTCATTTGATTTCTTAGCCTAAGAGCAAATCCTGGAAAAGATTTTCTCTCACTTAGCAATTATGGCAAAAAATAATTTACGATCTGCTGTAAAAATAGCAAGAAATGCAATAGTTTGTCTCTCAGAGAGCATACTCACCTGCATATTATGAAAGAATAATTAAAACTGTATTCTAAAGGACACTGAAGTAACTGCTACTTTCTATAAAGAAGCAATCAGAAACCATTAATATATAAAAAAGATAGATTTTACTAGAAAAAACACAGTTTTTGACTTTTTATAAGGTACAACTTGCATTTGTCATCAATAATTCAATTCCAATTGGTTATTACTATTCACATTTCGAAATGCTTTGCAACATATTTCTTTTTTGAAATGCTTCCATTTTGAAGGATGAAAAGTTAGTAAGGGTGACATACTTGGCAAGCCAAGTTATTTAATTCAGGAAGAGATACTCAGCAATCACAAAAATGTATGAACCTTTATTTTATTTTCCAAGAATAAAATTACGTTTATCTGCCATCATATCTAAAATGCTCACTCTTAAAAGAAAACAAGAATTTCAGCTTCTTCTGAGACACTTGTACCCAAAAGTATTATTTTGTAGTTATGATAATCTACTATAAGATACCGAGAACCCCAGGTCACTTCCTTCTCACTTCATACTGAAATAACTGAGCCACTTTAGTGTTGGCATCCTCTAGAGATGAGGTTTACATGAATTTTTATCCATTTTTATCAGTATATTCAAACTCTTCAATAAAACATGAATTGAAACAGGAGCCTTAGGAACATAATAATTTTTATTGTACTTATACACAGCATTGAAATGAACTTGAAATAATAAACCAGTAAGGAAGTAAACCTCATTGTTTCAAAGGTTTGAGATTCTAAACATCGTAACTTGACATCATTCTTGCAAGGATGTTATACATATTTTCTTACTAGAATTTGTCAAATTGTAGGTGTGATATTGCAAGTTTGTCTGTTGGGGGGGAGAGTGGGGAGACAGGCGTTATTTCTTAAAGGAAAACAAAGATACTGCAAAGAGATGGCTCCTTAAATGTGCTCAGTAAAGGCTGCAGTTATGAACATTTGTCTATACATTGCAAAGTCTGAACTGCAAAGCTTCTGTTAATCCATTAATTTTTAACCTAACTTCTTTCAAGATGCTGACAGGAAAAAGGGAAATTGCTGCAGAAAGCAGGTGTCTGACCTTTAGTAAATATCTTCCAATATCCTTAATACTCTCCCTAGCCTGAAAGTGAGGATCACATAGACTTTCTTTAATAAGGCTATTTTTAAAATATGTATGTTAGATATTAGCACTAGAAAAGCTCAATATAATTATTCTTTAAAACACTACAAGGCAAATAAACCCTTTTAATAAATGCTCTTCTGGTTTCCTAAAAAATCCTGACAGTGTTCAATGATTAATAGCATGGATTTTTCAATATTTTCTCAAATAAGTTCTTTAACAGTAATAATAATTAGAATTAAGAAAATAAATTTGTCCATATTTACTAATACTTGTTTCTGAGGTGCATCGTGTAAAATTTTTTCCTTTTTTTGACTTTTAAGCTATAGACAATCCACAAATACTGAGATGTTAATGCACTAGAATGAGTGTTCAGCTCAGGACAACCTAAAGTTACAATGCCTGAATAATATTTGTATTATTATTTTATTATTATTATTTGCAGTGTATTTTCTACAGAAGACTTGACAGTAAGACCTGGTGTTATTATTGAATAAGAAAAGAAAAACTTTCAAAAATTTGGGGTTCACAGTCCAAATAGAGAAATTTTCCCTTGAAAGATTCCTAAAATTATCAATCTAACCACAGAATAGAAGAAATTTGTCTATGAAAATCACTGTCTACTTTAAAATATTATCTGCTTTGTTTGTCACTCGAAAGGGATATGGGAAGAGTTAATTGATTTAATAAACATAAAAATTAACAAAAAGCCATTGAGAATTACTGTTTCTATTCTAGTGGTGTAAATACACAAGCTCATGTGACTCATGTAGTTTTTCATTTATACTAAGGAACAGTAAGGAATATGCACTATACTGCACTTTCTCACGTCTTTATGATAAGAATCAAGGTAAGATTAGTCACAATATTGATGAAGGAGCAGTGGCTATCTTTCCTACAATGTAAAATAATACATTTCCCAGACTGTGAAGATGGGCAGATTACAGCTGTGCAAGAGCCTCCAATAAATCTGAGATATATCGATTTGCAATTGTGTTCAACTTTGAAAAGCAGAACAACAAGCATAGTTATATAGATACTGTCACTACTCATGCCAACTTTTTATACACACTGATGTGCCTATTTTCTGATGCTGTCATCAGACACGTATTTCTACATCTCATACCAGCCTTTTCATAAGTGGAAGTGGTAAACACTTCAAATCTCTGTAGAAGTTCAGCAAATGTCAACTAATATAATCAATTGATCTCAGCAATTAAGGTTTCAAATACCTGGTTGCTATCCAGTACTCTCAAGGAAGTGAAACCACTGGCCTTTAAAATTAAAGCAAGTAACACTGAAAATCTGTGCTCTCAAACCCATTCACATGCAGTTTTTCATTTTCCTAGATGCAATACTCCATTCTCGTGATTTCAACCCGTACAGGGAGTGAAGCCCCACACAGCCACTCACTCAGTGCCCCAGTTCAGAAGGCAAAATCTCCACACACATAAAAAGCAAAATAAGGTGTTCACTCACCACTTCCCACCAGCAAGCAATGTTCAGCCACCCCCAGGAAAGCAAGTCTGCTTCACGTCTTATGGTGACTTAGGAAGACAAATCACTCCAAACATCCCCCTGCTTCCTCCCTCTTACCCCAGTTTTTGTTGCTGAACAAGACATCATAGAGTATGGATTATCCCTCTGGTCAGTGAGATAAGCTGCCTCAGCTGCATCCCCTCCCAACTCCTTGTGCACCTTCAGCCTCCTGGCCAGTGGGGTGGTATGAGAGGCAGAAAAGGCCTTGATGTTGTATGAGCACTGCTCAGCAATAATGAAGACATCCCTGTGCCCTCCATGCCACTTTCAGCACAAATCCAAAGCATAGCTACTATGAGGAAAATTAACCCTATCCCAGTCAAAACCAGTACACCCTTCTTAATCCCTAATGTGATTAGATCTGTGGGAAACTGAACAGCTGCAATTTATAAATTATCTACAAAGACCAGAGACATCATAAACACCTGACAGAGTTTAATACTTCAACACAGGATTCCAATCTCGCTGAGGTCATCACAAAACCTAATGAATTGAGAAGTGCATGGAACAGATCCTTCTAGAAGCTATGTTTAAGTACTTGGAGGACAGGAAGCCAGAATGTCTTCACCAAGGGAAAATTCTGTCTGACCAACCTTGTGGCTTTCTACTATAGACATGGCCCAGCAATGTGTTCGTTCAGCCTAGAAAGTCAATTGTGTCTCGGGCTAGCATCAAAAGCAGCGTGGCCAGAAGGGAAATGGAGGTGATTCCACCCCTCTGCTCTGATGACACCCCACCTAGAATAATGCATTCAGCTCTGGGGTCCCCAGCACAAGAACATTGACCTGTTGGAGCAAGCCCAGAGGAGGCCACCAAGATGATAAGAGGGGTGGAACACCTCTCCTACAAGGAAAGGCTGGAAAAGAGAAGATTTTGGGGTGACCTAACTGCAGTCTTCTAGTATTGTTTTATAATAAGTGATGAAGCACTTTTATTATTGTCAGGAAAAGTCAAGAATATTTTCCTGACTTTTACTTTTTTTCAGAACCATTTTGGATCCTAAAAGCTCAAACTATAACATAACACCAGAAATGGGTTTAGAAGTTCATTTTAATATGATATTTTAAAGGAATGCTCTGATTTATCATTATCAGTCCTCTGATGGCTGTTGATTTTTTTTTGCTGCACAATCAACAATGTATGGAGAAGGCAAGTTTTTGTGAAATTCTCTACTAGACTTTTCTGGATCTTTAAAGTGAGAATAAATGCTTAATCACTTATTATAAAAAAGTATGTTTAAACATACTTTTAAATGACATATTATCTGTATGTCAACACTGAATCATTACTTTGTTGAAATTACTTCAGTTGGAACATATGTGACATCAAAATTCTAATCTTTTTATTAGATTTGACAGTTGGCAAAAATTAATTACTATGACCAGAAAAACAGACTCGAAAATTAACTGTTTTCTAACTGCAAATCTGACTAAACCATATTTCCTTTCTAAGAGACATATCAATATTTACAGCAGATTCTCTTTAAGTGCATCAAGTATCATGTATTGATTTTGGAAGTATATAATTTTAGTTTTCACACTGAAATACGTTCTACAAAATCACTTATTCAATATTAGTATATGATACAATCTACAAGGTATACTTAAATTTAATGTATTTGAAAAATAAATATATTTCAAAATAAATTATAGAAATAAATAATATTTCTTCGGCTGCTAGATATTCATGCTTTTAATTTTGATAATGAAAGATTTTGCTTTCCTAAATATTTAAATAACTAACAAAAACTTGAGTCTCACAGTGGTTTATACTATAAAGAATTGTCATAGAGAGAAGGGTTAGCAATAAATTAATTGATCAAAGAGGAACATTAAAGAAGGAATAACATTTATAATCCTGAATATGCACATCATTAAAACACTCAAAATGTTTTGCTTACTTCGAAGTTTATGATGCCATTGCTTTTAATACAACCTTATTTTGTCTATGAATAAAATTTAGGAAAGTGACAGAGTACATTAACACTTGATAGTATTTTATATGCTTCGGGAATTAAAAATGGATATTTTGAAGTGTCATAAAAATTATGTAGTCTAGTTTCACTCCTGTTCCATAGAGTAGTCTAGGATTAAGAAAGCCCATGATGGGACTTCTTTTGGGAATACTCTAAGCTGTTAGAATGCCTAAACTTAAGCTCTTAGCTTGCGCGCAAAAAAAAATTATTTTAAAGGTATAGATTTAAGGAAATTACAAAACTCATTTAATAGACAAATCTCTTAGGTGTGGTTCTTTTTTGTTTAATGGAATTTATAATTTTCACCCACAATGACATTTTCTATTTGATATGCTTTATAAATAGAACACCATGATTTTAACATAACGATGAAATCTTGTTATTAAATGTGTTGTACATAATATTCATTAAATCCCTTTTTCACATCTTTAATGAGCTAAAATCTAAAAACACCCTACATGACACAATGCAGAGAGAAAGTTTTATAGATGTTCACGGTTCATGGTTAGGTCACGGTTTGATTACTATTACAAACATATTGGAAATATAGTAAAAGAAAATTATTTTCATTAAAAATAGAAACTTAAAGAATAAGTAAGACTCGTTGGAAGCCAGGCAGAATTAGACATTTTCTAATATTTTAGGCAGATCAAAAATTGTTCCTCAGTCATAAAAACAAACAAAAAAAAGAACTATGGCTACTATGCAGAGCAGACATCATATGACAGAATAAAAACAGATACACTGTCATGGTGTTGACCAAATTAGATAGATTTCACAAGATGCAGGATGTTTTAAACAATAAAATATTAATTTCTGGTTTTGTGTCCCTGATTCCTCAAACTTTCTTTCTTTTCTGAACACAACACATTTTTAGGTGAATTTCATATGTACTGCAGACCATGCAATCATCCTCTACACAGTCTGACTCATACAGTCTCACTCAGTCTGAACATTAGTCCTTTCAGAATTCCATACCATTTCTACTGAAAGCCCATATAGGAGAAAACCTGCAGTGAACTGTCTGGTGGCTCAAGAGGAGGAAAGATGACAGCATTATAAGCTTCTTGTTCAGCACTTTAAATCAGCATTCAAGCATAACCTTTGAAAAGAAATACAATATCATAGAGAGAATATTGCATGAGTCAGAAAAAGATACTCTTCTGGTATATTTTCCTTTTCTATGACTTTAAGACTCAAAACCCTTTCATATAGCTACAAACTTTGAGTAATTCTGAAATACCTCTAGTGAGGTATTTCCATTCAATTTTGGTCTTAAAAGGAAAAAAAGATATAGACACCAGTGCATATACTTCATTATTCCCAGCTTTGAAAACAACTTTTATGCTGAACACTATTGTTTCAGTATTTTTTCAGTCTGTGTGAATCCCAATAGTATTCGTGAGTCAAACCAATTCGTGAGTACAATGCAAAAGAATGCAGTCACTGGAAGTCAGTTCTTATTCATCAATGCTGATGTTTCTCTAGGTGTCTTTGGACACATTAATAGCATCCAATTGAATAGACAAAGCACTGTAAGAACAGCTGGAGATCAATCAAAAATCTTTAGGATGCAAACTATATACTAGAAACTTCTAATTATAGAAAGAACAAAAATCAAAAGTTTTATTCATGACAAGCTTGTACATGACTCTCCTTAATGCATCTAGAACCAGACAAACAAAGTCCCAAACACACACCTAATATCACATTTTTATGCTAGCGCAGAATTTTACCAAGACTTTTAACCCATCGAGGAAACTAACTTGAAAGGTGGAGGACATAAGTTGGGAATTCTCCCCTCATCAAAATAATTTCCTCCATCTCCCGCTCCGAAACACTACTAAAGAAATTGCATTAAAACTAGAAAAATTTTTTTGCAAAACCTTTCATTTCTGTATATGTGTATGATTCATTGGAAAACTTTGTATTTATGGCTTAGCTTTTCATCTATTTTCAGCATTGGAATGGCCTGCCCAGAGAGGCGGTGGACTCACCATCCCTGGAGGTTTTTAAGATGAAGCTGGATGTGACACTGAGTGCCATGATCTAGTAATCACAGTGGGGTTGGATCAAGGGTTGGACTTGATGATCTCAGAGGTCTCTTCCAACCCAGTTAATTCTATGATTCTATGATTCTATATTATGTTTACTGCCCATGAATTTTAACACTTTAAATAACCTTTAGCCCATTGATTTCTCAACCACCTGATATGTGAAAATTTGAAAGCCACAAAATAAAAATAAAAACTTTAATATTTTCTATTGGAACCAACACTAACTTACAAAATTATGGTTAGAATTGTTAAACCTAGAACGTGTAAAACACTACAATAAATATAGCACAGGCGGCCTGATGCTGAGAGCATCACTATGATTAAAAATTGTATGAGGCATTCCCAATGTCAGCTTGTATTTCCAAGTGCTTATACTTTGCCAAACTTCCAGTATTTGATGTGGAATTTTCCACAATGATTATGTTATTCAGTACACATTTTTATTTATGTCTTTGGGGTTTAGCACTTTCCTAAGGCAAGGTAAAAAAATATGTTCTCCTCTTTAAAATTCCTTGCATTTTTACTTAAACAATGCTATCACTGCTGTGAATAAAAGAAGTAATGTTAAATCATTCAAGAAATTTGACTTTTCAATCAGAAGTGTCATTTTGCCACATCATTAAAAAACTCTTGATATTTTTTCTATTTTTTCCCAGATATCTCAACTACTTCTGTTTTAACTTCCCAGAGAATCAAGCTGAATGAACAATGTTAAACAGTGTTAAAATCTGTCTCCTCAAAATATATATTATATATATATTAATAAAGCTACACCTTCAAAAATCCAGATGTAATTACTGTTACAAGAGGAATTAATAGCAAGAATTTACAATGAAATATTATATTCATGAGCCAAGCATATAATGATAAATGTCTCTCTGTCTCAGACAAACAAATACACTCTTTGAAAGTGTCCACAAAGATCTGCCTGCCAAACAAAAGGTTAGCTCTTTGTAATAGAAGCAAAAAAAAAAAAAAAAGAAAAAAAAAAATTACAATATTTCTATAGCAAACTTATTAAACTATACACAGTGACCTGAAACTATGACTTTGACAGAGCTAATTCACACTTAAAATATAGGTAGGCCATTCATTAGCAATCTCTTTATCATAAAAGTTATCTGCGGTCATGTTGACTTTGACATAATGGTTTGTTCTGATTTCTATAGTTTTGCCACTGTGTATATGTTATGGTTAAAAGAAAATGTGCATTTTAAAATAACATTTCATTAGAAAAATTTTTAACATCAACATATTTTCACAGACAAATAAAAAAATTCGTTGACCTATTCTTATAAAACTAGTGTAAATAAATCCTCCAAACACTACTTTTGTTTCTTCCCTTTGACTCACAGTGTGCTCTTAGTGGAAACTGTCTCAATTCCTCATATTACTTCCTAGAAATAATCCTCTATTTGTTCTCACACTACTTTTCATGACAGGAAAGTAATTGTTTGCTGGACGAGTGTCCTACTTCCAGACTGAAAAAACTGCAGAATCATCTATTTGTTTCCATAGTCCCAGTCCTATCTGGACAGACATCTGGACTGTACATCCAGATGTCAATATGTATACTTTTCTGTTGTAGACATACAGAAGTCCTTTGCTCAATTGTCAATGATTACAATTTCTTTCACAACAGATTTCACCAGATACCTTGAATTCTGACATTTTATTAGGTATTAATATATGATATAAAAATGAAACAAATATCTGGCTTGCCTGGTAAGTTCATGCACAGGTTTATCTTAGCAAGCTTTTTCCATTTTACTATCTTTAGACAAATCTATGCTGTATTTCTGGCAGTGTCACTGTGTCAGCTGAAGACTTTGGTTACTGTGATTTTTTTACATTGCATAACGTACATTGTTCTTATTATCATATAACTCCAAAAAGAAATTGCATCTGCCACATCCATCTCTAAGCTTTGCAGTGACATTATGACAATACACTGCTATTAGAATATCTTGTCCTAAAGCTCTGTTAACTGAATGGTGATTTGTACAGGAATAACCCTGTGTCACAGACCGCTTCTGAGTGAGCAGTGAAAATTGCATTTAATGGAGAAAGATATTACATTCGTATTTTTCACTCTTTACTGTGTTCCCCTTTCTTCTCTAGCTTTCTTCTACATAGGTACATGTAGATTAAATCAACAACTCCCAATTAACAACGAGATTTCTAGATATGTTCCTTCAAGGGAGTCCTAACAGTATGTAAGTATAACAAATCAAGGCTACACAGTTTACTGTCTCACAGTCATCAAAAAAAAAAAAAAAAAGAAAAATCTGGTTTGACTTAGTTACTATATTGGATTTAGGGATACAAGAGAAATTATATACTCTTATCTTTCAAGTTTTCCCAAGAGACCATATATGTATGCATGGCAGTGCTAGTAAAACTCTAGCACAGAAACACAGAAATCAGTCTCTAAAATTATTTTAGTGACAGTGAAATACATAGAACAGGAGGGTTCTCACCAAAGTAACACTTCCAAGTAGGTTTTGCTTTGTTAGGGGCATGCCATTCACTATTTCCTTATATATTGCACCAGCTGTTTAAAAAATTATGAATATGTGATATAATATCTAGTAGAGGAATAGACAATTTCTCCAGGGTGGCAATGTTATTTTTTAACCATCAAAGTATGATCTCTACCTATGCTTTTAATGAAAGTATAATATGGCCAGATGAAAGTATTGTCTCTTGTTTCTAAACACTTTTGCTTTGATGTTTTTACATATGTTAGTACTATGTTATATATTAAAAATACTACAGTCATTCCTTCCAGCAGAGAGAAGAGTTTGAATCAGATTACAGCCTCAGATTATGGTAAAATTGATTTCAGAAGTATATTTGTTTTGTTCTTTCTTAATTTCACGCATTGCATAAAGTCTTCACATGAAAGCAAGTTATTGCTGATTCTTTTCAAATTTCAAAATTCCACTCGGTAAGAAAAAGTTTTAAGCTCCTCTTTCAACTAGGTAGACACTGTGGCAGCCTATTCTTTCAGCAGACTTAATTGAGTACTTCGTCATGTGTTCCATTCTTTCCAACACTTTTTCTTTCACACCTGTGGTCTCCAGTTAGAATTTTAGAATCATAGAACCAGCCAGGTTGGAAAGGACCTCTGAGACCATCAAGTCCAGCCCTTGATCCAACACCACCGTGGTTACTAGACCATGGCACATCCAGTCTCATCTTAAAAACCTGCAGGGACGGAGAATCCCCCACCATATATCTGGCCATATATCTTCATTGACGATTATTTCAAATCAAGATACAGAAAAGGCTGAGAAAGATTAGCACACAGAATCCCACATATATATTCATATATATATATGCTTCAGCCAGGCAGATTCAAACCAAGTGCTGCTCAGAAGCTCTGCAGCTGCAGCAGCTGTTCTTGAGCTAATCGTATACTACCTCTCAGCTGGAGAATGACAGTCTATCTTTTAAGTGGAGAATAAATTAAAAGGACCTGTTTTGCCTAGCAAAACAAACAGTGAGAGAGAATATGACTGCTATCTCTAAGCACACTGGGAAGTAAACATTAGAAAGGAGTAAGAGTTATTTAAACTGAAGAGTACTGTTGGCAAAAGAACAAGTGAGTAGAAACTAACCATGAACCATTTTCAAGATGCAAATCAGAAGATTTCTATCTGATAGAAGATGAAGGTTTTCCTTTGCTTTCCAGCAGTGTTGTCCATTAGTAGTTTTTCTAGTTTTATCAAGGTAATTCATAAATTTATTAAAAATCCCATAAATTAGATACCATTGTAGCAGTGGTTGGACTAAATGGCTCTTCAAGTTTTTTGCTCTTGTATTCATTTGAGAGATGCACAAATAAATATTTCTTAATTATTCTATATTCTTAAATGTAATTTTTTAATTAACATATCCCCTTTTTTCATATCATGTATCTAACTGTAAACATAGACTGGAAGCTGAAGAGGTATTCAAAGTAACATAGCTTAACTACAGACTGCATTCCTTTCCTACTGAAATGGCTGCCCAAGCTTTTAACATCTTAATTCATTCAGATTATCTATGTAATTTGAAAAATCTTTCATATTTTTAACTGAGCTGTACCATGTAATGAAGCTTTGCGGCACTTTTCTTATCAATTAAAAATTATTTATTTGTGCATTTCAAAAATATTATTACTTTTTCTTTAACTTGTTCAGAATAATTTCATTCAGAACAAAATTTATTCAAATATTGCAGCATTTTACTGATATACTGCCATGGTAAATTTGAATTAGAGAAAAAGTATATCAGGTCTTGCTTAAAGGTCTGAAAAAAAAATTTTTAATCACAATTATGCCTCAAACTTGAATTTACTTCCCAGGATTATTTTGATTTTTCTCATTAGTTCTTCTGTGTGCTACAAGCATATACCTGAAGAATAACCAAGTGCATGAATCAATTTTCCATCAGTAACAGACATGAACACAGTGTTTAACAGCTCTATAGTGAAACAGACTACTTTTCAGTGCGAAAAGAAAATCGTGTGTGTGTGTGTATGTGTGTGTATAAAGATAGAAACCTTATTTGTGGAACAAATTTATTATTATTTTTAAAAGAAATAAAAATTCCACTTTCATTTCCTATGTTTGATCCTGTTTTCAGAGCAAACCCTGACAGCTATGAGGTACAGTCATAGCAATAGTCATTTTAAGTGTCTGTTGTGCAAGGATGGAATACTCACATTACACATGAAACAAACATCTTCTCTGACATACATACAGGTCCCTATATTTAAATCACAATGTTCTTCCAAAATGTGCCAAATTGAAGCAGATTTTTCATGGTTCCAGTAGAAAGCTTCTAGATAGAAATGTAATGTCATATTTTTTGTTTTGTACTAAAAATATGATGTACTTTCCTTGAGCTTATCCTGATAAATCAGTCAGCTGAACATAAAAAACAGTTCTTCAGATTATTACTAATAATGTACTTTAATATTTTATCTCAAATAGCTACAGTTAAGTAAATATTTATAACCTTAACCTTATAATTAAAAGTATAGAGAAATATTAATAAAATTGTCACTAGAACATCCAGATAATTTTTCATTTTATAAAGGTTTTCAGGATCAAAAATTATTTTTTACATAAAAAATAAGCAAATCAAACAAAACTGCTTTGAGGAAGTGCAGGATGAAAAGACAAGCCTTCTAAATTAAGTTGTTAAATATTTTTAAGCTTTTGCTAGGCAAAAGACAGACAGGATCTTCACATTATCAGATCATTTTCCTTTGTTATGTTTTCTGATTATGATTTGGTGTATAAAATGGTAATTCAATGGCTATATGGGGTTCTAAGAAGAGCTTCAAATTAGTTTTCAAGCTATACATCAGCTTATTGCTTCCAAAGTATTTGAAGTATTGAATTTAAAAGTTTAGGGTTTTTCCCAAAATACACTAAGCTGTCATATAAAGCTATGTAGTGTAATATAATATTGCAAAGAAATACATTACCATTCTGAGCTTATATGAAACATCAATTGCATTCTAAGCATGTAAAATATTAGCTATGGTTTAGACTGTTTTTCTTCCTTCTTCAGAGCAATATACCTGAAAAATATCTTATTTGGATTAATCTGGAGTAAGAGTATTTAAAATTGTAACCTAAACCAGATGTCTGGGAAAATGACCAGAAACCAGTAAAAAGATGTGAACTGCAAGTTTCAATAGACCATATCAATCACAATGGCATTGCCAATTACTCACTTTAACAGCCTATGTCCATTTGGCATTTTTTCCAAAAAGATTTTATTTAGAACATCACTACATTGGAGACTACACATATTGAGACAGGAGGTGAGACTGAGCCCATCCGGTGTTCTTCTCTCTCCTGCCAAAAAGCAGTCAGAAAAATCTTTCCTTTATTCTTCTGATCTGGAGCAACATGGCTCTTGGTTTTTTTCTCCTTCTCATAGTTCTTGTAGACAGACCTTTTTCTGCAGTTTCAGTCTATTTCAGATATTGACTTTTGGGTTTGACAAAAAATGTAAATGAAAGTTGGCTTAGACCAGGATGATAAAGTCTTGGCCAGAAGAATGGTTGCTGGCTTTGGCATTTGTTGAAGTACAGCTTCACAGAAATGGAAGTTGATAAATTATCAACATTAGGAATTTGACAGAAATTGATAGTATTTCAGAAACATTGACAGAGGATGGTGAGCCTGTTATCTGCAAACCTATGAGTTAGTGATGGAAAAAGAAATTAGAAAGTTTAGGCCAAATAATAATTCTAAATTAAGTCAAATTAATAACATGGTTTCCTTATATTAAGTTTATCAACAATGAACATCTCAGCATATTAACTAATATAACTGAAACATTTTGCAAATATGCAATTAAAATGTAAAAGGTATATATAAAGGGAGAATTTTCTCAAATATTTCCAAGACTGCTGTTTCTAGTCTTCATAATATACTTCAGGATATACTAAGATGAACAAGATGAAAAATTGATTTGAGCTTGGCAATCCAGCCTCTAAACAAAAGTTACATGATTTCAGCCTGAGTGATATTCTGACTCTAACTAAAGATAACGTGAGTTTATTGTGCCCTGTGTTGTCTTCTTTAGTGAGAAAAACACCACCACAGGCAGCAATTCCAACTTTTGACACCCCGAATCACTAATTTTTACAACAGTAAAATTATAATAGTTGTCAAATCCTGTTTGGATACAACCAATTTTGGCATTGCTGCTCATTCTCTGTGTGCAACTGTGTTTTCTTTTATTATCATTTAAACTCATTCTGTTCTTTCTCTGAGCTGCCGTTGAAGTCTTCAAGAGAATTTTATTGCTAATCTCTGCCAGTCTAACCTAATTTTCATTGATTGTTCTGAACTGTGTTCTACTGTTTCCCACTGAAATGTATGAAAAAGATCCCTTAACAGTGGTCCAGCTACTCATTAGCTCACTAAGAACTTAAGTGTGAAGTCATCAGTGGCAATACCTGGCTGAATTGTTTAAACTTTTATATGAACTTACCAAAACCAAGATATTTCAATGAAACCTGAAGGAACAAAAATAACTACTGAACTCAGACTATCCTGTATGCTTTAAAGGCTTTGCGTAAAGAGAAAGCACAATGTATATTAAACAAGATAGTGGGTATATTCTCATCCACAAATGTCTAAATGGATTGTCAGTGTATCATGTATATTACGAAAAGGTGCATGTTTTTCCAGTTTTGTAAGCTGGAATTTATGTGGTAAGTGTTGAGACAGGACAAGTACAGTATTTTCTCATCTTGTCAGAAAAGGGAAAAAAATAAATGTCAAGTACAAA
Organism: Pachyramphus minor; assembly: GCA_013397135.1. NCBI lineage: Eukaryota > Metazoa > Chordata > Aves > Passeriformes > Tyrannidae > Pachyramphus > Pachyramphus minor. Next base: position 504,412 of record VYXB01007995.1, on the reverse strand, counting down.
ACCAATATAAATCATATATCACCCATACTTGAAACATCAAGATACAGAATTCCCTAGAGATGTGAGATACCAAGATATGAATGAATTATGGACCAAATTATGAAATTTGGTTTTGCACATTATATTTGAGGTAATTAACTTCTAAAATATTTGTTAAGCCGGTGCTTCAAAATTTTTATACCACTTCTTTTGAATCAGCCAAAAAGTGATTTTTTTAATACACAAGGAAGAAAAAAAGAGATAGTGGACATTATAGCCAACACAAAATCGGGCCTCAGGAAATTTTTATTATTTTTTTAATTTAACGTATGCTGCATAATCTGGCAACAAAATTTGATTTCAGTCAGATTATAGAGAGAGTAGCTTTCTTGGTTGTTCTGACTGACCACATAACTCTAATTCCATTTCTGCAAGATTTTTTTTTTATTTTGAGGGCAGAATAGCTACCAGCATGTGACAGAAGGCTTACTAATGAAATGTGTCATTAATGTCAGTAACTCCCTATTATAATCTCTGAGATGTATGATCATTTTGACTGTCTTTGAATTAATAACATGCTGTTTGTTTGCTTGGTGGACCCTTAATTAGCATAAGAGATTCACTGGATTTTGCTCCTCTTAGGTGAAACTGGGATATCTTAATTCAGAAGGAAACTTGTTATTATTAGTGCAGTGCAACTTTAAAATCTGATACCTTCAGATTCTCAGAGTTAATCTAGGATATATGTGTCTTTCATGGCAGAAAATGAATGTCCAAAATTGAATTCCCGCCCCTATACATCTTATTGTAGACAGATAATAGTGAGGTGGAAAATCTCATGTTGAAGTGCACAGTTATACAAACAACTTGGCTACCCATTCCAAGAAAATCTTCCATTTGACCTAACTGTATAAATTAACACCTGCACAAGGAGTAAAGGTGTTTAATTTTGGTTTTTAGGGCAAATTAGAGGAGATGAAATGTTTGTTAAGTGTAATTGCTGCAAGTTGTAAGTGTAATAATGCAAGTAATTTAATCTGGTTTTGGATTATATTCTCTTTTAAAACTGTCTAGTAGGTGTGAATGCTATTGTCTAGAATATGGGTGACTTCTTGCTGCAAGATATTTATGCACAGAGTCCTCTACAGAGAATTTCACCAGCTCCCACCATCACCCCCAAATGGATTGCTCAAATAAGCAGTCTAAGCTTAAATGTGACTTTTGTTGGTTTCAAGTCTTCTTCTGGTAGTAGCTATGGAGGAATCAGGGGGTTTAGGATTGTATTCCAGCCTGTCTATGGAGTGTTTGCTCAAATAGGGTCATCCCTTTTGAAACTGGTTTGTTTCAAAAAGAAGATTTTTTTTATACTGAGTAGCAAAGAATCATAAGCACAAAAATATGAGACATTCTAACAATGGTACTAATATGAGACATATGTTGGCATTGAGAGGCAGTATACCTGAACTCTTCTAGGAGATAAGAAAACCTTTCACCATGTTGGGCTAAAATCACCCCAATGAATTCTACTTTCACTATGGGATTTAAAATTGGCATCTACAATTAGACCTGTATGATTAATCAGCTGAAGGATCTGCCACAATCTGTATGTACTTATTTTGACAGACCTTGCACTTTCTTTTCCAAGCAGAAAAACAATTGGATATCAGTTTTGCAGTGATAAACAGTGATTGCATGCAGATATTCCATAAACACTCCTTATATTATGGAAAAAAATGACCTTTTATTGATACAACAATGTTCAGGAAAAAAAATTGTGATCAGAATATAGAGAAATATGTCACCTTACAGATAAGAATACTTTAATTTTAAGAACATATATATATACATTTATATACATTTACATATATGAATTTATATATATAAATGTCTTCTGATGCCCGGATGAGAAGAGTGATGTGTTTCTTTGGTTTCTTTAAAAAAAGAAAAAAACACTCCACACAATCATAAATATAATTTGCTGCAATACTTTTTACAGAAGGAGTACTGAGACAGGATGTGCCACTTCTACTAAGACTATTACACATCTATGTCAAGTGAATTTGGGGTAATCAATGCTTTTTTTTTTTTTTTTTTTTCAAAAATGCACGTCCTATCTCTGAAAACGTAACTTAAAATTATTTGTCTTAACTCAAGCAATTAGTTCATACCTAGGTATGAACTAATTATTTATGTATTTATTACATAACTTTCTGAGTTTACTACAGCATTAACATCTTATAAGTCATTGCTCAGGAGATCATTTGAAAATTTAATGAAGGTGATTGCTGCATGTAAAGACACTGAACAGCAATTATCTTTCAGAAGAGTTGAAGGAAAGGTAGCTATAGAATATACCTATATATTTTTATTTTTTTTTTTAAATTTACTCCTTGTATTTATGGAAAACCAAATTTTTTTAAATGATAGAAAGTATAGGGGGGAAAATTAATAAGCAAATTTAAAAAATTATAAATCATCATGCATATGCATTCTATTAAAGGAAAAAGGTATAGAGAGTGTAAATACATTTTATGGATGTAAATTCTTAAAGGTGAAAGCTGTAACATGCAAAATTTTATATTCAAATACAAATTACATTGAAAATAAGTGCCACCTTATCTGCAAACAGTATTACAAGGACCATTAAAGCGTTAAACCATTAAAGCCAGGATGAAGCATAGACTAAAAAAAAATTAATGGAAGTTCATTTTCTTGAGGATCGTGAGGCAAACCCTTAGATCCAGTTACTGGCTTTAGACTTAGAAAGGAGAAGGGTTTCTTGCTCAGCCAATGTACCTACCGTGTTTTACAATGCCCCAGAGAAGGATTAGGGGGACAGGTAATAGGCAGTCATTACAAAGATTAATGGTGCTAACACCACCTTTTCTGCACTCTGATAGGGAAGGTGCCTTTGCCACCTTTTCCTCCTCATCTAAACAATAAAGTTTTGTTTTGCCCTCCATTTAGGTCAGCCTTTAAGCTGCAGACTGGAGCACCAAATCTGTAAGGATCTGCAGGGCCCCAGAGGACAGTATTTTTTGTAAATTGATATCAGAATATTGGAGGTCATTACATACATCTCAGATTGAGAAGATTCATGTAGGCCTTTTACTAAATTTTACTAGATTCATGTAGACCTTTTACTAAATTGGCAAATGTTATCCCATCCCACAAAAAGGGCTGCAAAGCTGACCCCGGCAACTACAGGCCTGTCAACCTGATCTCAGTGCCTGGCAGGGTTATGGAGCAGATCATCCTGAGTGCAGTCACACAGCACCTTCAGGATGGACAAGGGATCAGACCCAGCCAGCACGGGTTTAGGAGGGGCAGGTCCTGTCTGACCAACCTGACCTCCTTTTATGATCAGGTGACCCACCTGGTGGATGAGGGGAAAGTTGTAGATGTGGTCTTCAGTGAAGCGTTTGACACTGTCTCCCATAATATACTCCTGGAAAAGCTGGCAGCCCATGGCTTGGACAGGGGCACTCTGTGCTGGGTTAGGAACTGG
>VYXB01007995.1:409148-500400 GCA_013397135.1 Pachyramphus minor | reverse complement strand
GGGCTTAAGCTCTGCCAGGGGAAATTTAGGCTGGATATTAGAAAGAAATTCTTTACAGAGAGAGTGGTCAGGCACTGGAATGGCCTGCCCAGGGAGGTGGTGGATCCACCATCTCTGGAGGTTTTTAATCTGAGATTGGACATGGCACTTAGTGCCATGATCTAGTAAACAGACTGGAGTTGGACCAAGGGTTGGACTTGATGATCTCTGAGGTCTTTTCCAACCCAATTGATTCTATGATTCTATGATTCTATTCTATGATTCTAAATCCTTTGGTCCTCCTGTATTCATCTCTCTCCAGTTCTATTACATTTCAGAAAGCAAAATCAAAGCAAAATTCTATAACGTGTTCTCAGATTCTTTCAAAATACTGAAAATTTTTGTCATCTAGCAATCTGGAGAGTAGTGATATATATGTGGTATAACAATGCTCTCAAGTAGACCACAGAGATCGCTCCTTTTTGGAGAGGCTACAGCTAACAAATTTGAGCACCAGCTGCTAGTTTTTCACAAAACCCAGGTGTTCCCTCACAGTTCAGAATCCCTTGATCTCACCTATAAACTTGCTACTGCTGCTACGCTGTAATTTCCCATACATCTGTGAAAACACCAGCAGTATATGCGCAAGAGAGCAATATGCCTTGGAAAGATTCCCAGCGGGTCCATCACTCTAACTTAGTGGCATTATGACCTCACAAATGGACATGAAAAAGTATTGTGGAATGGCTATACCTCCATTTTATAACCTGAGTTATTGTATAATTTAACAGTACCTTGCTAGAGGTATTTGCTTACTTGCAGAAGAACAGACAAATAATTGTCATTTTTTCCTCCTCATCTCACTTTATTTTAGTTGATTTCTCTCAGAGAGTCACCAGAAATTTACATTAAGGTGAATAGATCCTTTGGTCTTTGCTCAGTTAAAACTCCTATCCACTCTTACATGGTCATTTAAAAATCCTGTACTGAAATTCAATATGAGATAAATATGTATGTCCAAACATATATGTTTTAAACTTGTATCTTACAAATTTAACAAAATAATTCTGTTCACATTTGTTTTCACTGGGACTACATATGGAATGATATACCACTGGCAGCAGATGCAGGTACAGTGTATTTAAGAGCTTCTGTCACTCTTCCTTAAGCTGTCCGTATGTAATATCTTATATCTAGAAGGTTGGTTAATGGGTGCAGACTGTTGCTTATGATGTCTGTTGTTGTCTGTCAAAGATATCTGCAATACGTATTTTCCTCAGGTTATATCTAAGAATTTTAGTGTGTTATTTTTAATCTCTTAAAATAAACTTCATGAAAATCATGCAAAACAATATAAAAAATCCTTACATAAATTATTTTTAAATAAACTCTACAGCAAATTACTCAATGGTCGACAAAGACATCTTTGTTGAAAAAAAGGAGAAATTTTGTGCATTCTCAAAACGCTGTAAATGATTGACCCACTTCAGAATTGCAACTGCATTGAGAAATCTCTGAGGCACTTCTAGATGCTAGTGCCTTTCAGCGCACAGACCACTGCAGCCCTTGAAAATTGTCTCATTTCTCTCCTATTACTAAAAAATCTCCTCACTCATTTGATAGTTTCTTGACCTTGCTTCAGAAGAGGGTAACTAATATACCGTGTTTACATAAATTCTTCAGGTATTTGAGATCTTAGATAATCCTACTGTTGAAGGGTAAATTAATGTGAGTACCTAGGAACTGCTCTTTTACTAACCTTTTTAAAATTTCATATAAGAAACTAGGTTGTGCACTCTAACAGTGCTCTACAACTATCTAACAATTTTGAAGAAACTGAAGGAAAAAAATGGGCATTAAAATTGTTCTTTAGAAAAAGAACCTCGCATGCATGAAAGAGAGTTTGGAAAATTGAAGACATACTTTAATTCATATTTACTTTTTTATTATCTATCACTAAATGACTTGGGAAAATAAGAACCAGGACTATTTGTTAGAATTGAAAGTTTGTGTACTTCATAATCCCTACTACAGGTAACAAATTAAAAACTGATGATTAGAAGCTCAGAAGGAAGTGTATTTGTCACTTGTAATGATTATGTCACTGTACCCTGCAGAAAAACTCCTCACAGTTGTCTGTCTCCCAGAACCACTGGTGTGACCAAACAGAATGTATTTATGATTGATTCTTTCCTGATCTGTAAATTTTGATTAGAAAGAGATGTTTTCTGATGACAGAGAAAAAAAGAGGGTATTACCCAGGTACAAAAAAAAAAAAAGTTATCTGAGAAAGCCAGTGTAGCTAGACAGTCAAATTTTGAGTTTGGCAGCTTGTCAGAAATTGTATGTATCTTGCAAAACTGAATGAGAAGATTAGATCTTGTTGACATTGCCATCTCAGCAGCTACAAGACCACACAATTTTGTTCACTTTTGTCTTATTTTCCCTTGTCCATTACCCTTTGTATTGGAACTGTTACCTTGAGAGCAGTCAATCATGATTTTCCCCGAAAACTGTGATATAGACAACAGCCAAGTACACTGATAACAGCACTAAAGTTAATTTTATTTTACTCAATTTAGAAATGCTGCCACACTAGGTTAGGCCATTTATCCATTTAATCTGGCAGCAAACTTCTAGCAATGGGTAATGTGTGTTGTAAAAGAATGTTCTCATGCTGCAAAAAGTCAAGTGTGAATTGCTACATTCACATGAGAAACAATTCCTTCATTGCCAGTACAATGATTACCCTCAGTCTAAGAGAATGAGATTTTAATATCTTTGGCACAAACTCCTTCATCAAGGAAAACTAATGCATAATTAGTGTTTGACCTAACAATCAGTCAAAACAAATTTCATTGCTTGGAAGTATGAAAGTAAAAGCTGTGTTAATAGGATAAACTTCCTTACTTACTAATATAGCTTCTGAGGTATATGAACCAGCCAAACAGAACCCACCAGGCTTTTACTAACCTTTACCTCAGAAAAAGCAAGTGTGTGAAATTATACCATTCTATTCAAAAAGGTTTACAATAAAGAATTTCCATATTCCCCTGAATAAAGAAATTCTATGTTTTACTGTTTTGAAGAAAAACTGTGTTCTTCTAGGTTAGGCATAATATAGAAATCTGACTACCAGATTTCTTACTGAAAATAGTCAGAAGGAAATAGCCTTTTAAGCTATGTGGACCCTGGTGCCACTCTAACTGAAGATAAGCAAGTACCAGCTACCCTTTGAATTTCCATCTCTATCCTTCCCATCCCCTGCTTCTGGCATTCCTGCTTTTGCTTCCCAACAGACATAGCAAAACAGGTGGATAATGGTGATGTGAACAGTTAGATAGAAATATGGGTGACAAGACTCCTTTCTATGTAGTCACTTCACCTGCAACATCAAAAGAGACAGAACTTAGTAGGTCCAGAAAAACTGAAAAAGTACTATGCTGTATGACTTTTAATAAGGAACATGGGGTTTGAACCTGCAATATAACCCCCCCTCCCCCATATTATGTGGGATGGGTAGAAACTCCAATGAAAAGACAATCCATAGAGGATGTTGTTAGGAATGTTTTGGAGAAAACTAAAAATCCTATAGAGAAGAGTAAATTTCGTAATCAAGCTTTTTCTTACAGCTCTGCAGCCCTGTACTATCTGAAGAGGGAAACAAACAATATTGAAAGGAAAAATTGTTTAACAAATCCTATCACTACCTTTATGTTTCTGAGTCACCATTAAAAACATGTTTAACCTATATAACAAAAATGATAAAATGAAAAACATGAAAAATTTTATCATCTATTTTCTGGACAAAATAAACCTGAACCAAAATATCCTAAGTTGTGTAAGAAAAATTGCTAATCATTAAAATATAGTAACTTGCTTTGTATTAATGAGGACATCTAGTCTTAGTTGACCTATTTCATGTAAAGTCAAAAATATTTTTCTAAAAATATTGTCCAAGTTCTAAAATCACATTCTTTCTGAATTTGCATACAGGCACTGAAATGCCTGTAGCATTGGACTTGCTATAAAATTTGAGAAGAACACATTATAAGCATTGTACTTCTGTAACAGTTCCTGTCACCTTTTTTAAATTGCAGTTTGTGAGCATATATCTATGACTTCAATCTTTACCCAGCAGGTTAATTCTCTTATAATGATCTTACGGATGCAATATGACCTTCTATTTGCATAGTTATCAATATATTCCCAATTCCTCTTTGACTTCCCTCTATTACTTTCTAATTATCTTTCATCTTATTAAAGTATTGCCTCATGTTTCTTATGCATTTAGGGAGTTAATCTTTACTGTTTCAAATTTTCCAGTGAGCTGCAGTACTTGAAGTAATGTATATAATCTCAACACTCATTTGTTTTAAAGAATTTTATTAGTGCAACTGAATTTTTGAACTCAGATATTGATTATTTGGGAATTCTTTACTGATGTAATCTGGCTTTATAAAAAGCTACCAGCTTGAATAGCAAATAATTCCTGTAATAGTCTGACCAGTTAATTTTAAGACAAAAAAACTGTATGAAAAACTAGGATGTCAGACCCATAGTTTAACAAGCTATGTATTGTCTATTAATTTCTTTGTTTTCTGTTCTACTAATATTTTTCAGTTCCTTTTGTTGTATTTTTTTGACAGACAGCTTGCTTCTCATTTCTGTGCTTGCCCACTCAGAATGACATTTTTTGTTAAACTGGCAATTTAAAATCCATTATTATTCTGCATTAAACTGCTACAGAATGCCAGTCAGATATTGGAATTTTTTCAGTCCAGCTGTGCTGAACTACAAGTAGATATGAAATAATTGACCTTATTGTTCACCAAATTGTACAATGCTTTACTACCTACTGTTTTGTGTCACTCACTCCACCTCATGTATCTTCACAAGTCATGACCTTTATGGTGGATCTTACTCTCCAACATAGAGAAAACACACCTTTAAAAAAATAAAACATTAACCATGACCAGAACAACATTTCAGCAACAGAGAGACCAAGAAAATCTTCAGTATAAAGATTAGAGTTTCTACAAGAGATTTTTTTCTAACAGGGGAAAAGAGAAATAGAATTTCTTTTATGAAAATAAAAACTTGAAAAAACTCCAGTAGACCAGTTAATCTTTCCTATGCTCTCAGAAACATATGGTGGTTTATTTTGTAGTTGGGAAAACTAGGCATAATAAATGTACTACTCAGAATAATTGACAAAAAAAAAAGGGGGGGGAAGGGGATAGAAAAAGAGGAAGAAAAAATCTGTAAAAGCAGTCCACCTGGCTAAGCTCTAAAGATTTTATTTGGACTTAGAGAATTGCTAATCTCTTTCAGTAGTAGAAACTGCTAAAAATATAAATCCACAGTTTATTAAATAAAGCCTGCCTCTTACATGTGCATTTTGTTTCACTTCTGACACAAGGAACAATTCTAGGAGCTAGAATGGAAACATATATCTACTCCTCTTTAATTTCCTGGTGGCAGTAAGATGATGCAAGATATCAGCAAATAATCTTTCTGAAGATACAAGAGCAATTTTGAAAACGTATTTGAACAAACTTTGTATTGGTTGTATCTGTACACAGCCCAGAAGCTGTGAGAGAGTGAGAAAAATGTGAACATCAAGGTGAGAGAAGATGCAGAAGCGGGAGGAGGTGCTCCATGCACAGGAGCAGAGATTCTACTGCAGACCATGGAGGAAACGACACTAGAGCAAGTGGAAGACACCAAACTGCTAGGAGTCTGATGCATCAGAGCATTGTGCTGCTTTCCAGAGGGACTTCCACAGGCTGAGGAAATAGATGCAGGAACTTCATGAAATTCAACAAAGAGAAATACAAAGTTCTGCACCTGGAAAAAAACAATTCCATGAACCAGTGCATGCTGTGGGCTGACTGGATAGAAAAGAGTTAGTCAGACAAATACCCAAGTGTACTGGTTGATATCAAGTTCAACGTGAACCAGTAATATGCCCTTCTGTCAAAGAAAACCAATGGTATTACAGGATGCATCAGACGAAGTGCTACCAGGAGGTCAAAGTTACATACCTACAGTGCTGTGTCCAGTCCTAGAATAAAACTAATAGAATAGAACAGATAAGAACAGACTATTTCAGTTGGTATGACAGCCCTCTGCTCCAACTGCCTGACCTATTCAGGGCTCACCAAAAGTTAAAACCTGTTACTTAGTGCATTGTCCAAATGCCTCTCAAGCACTGACAAACTTGGGACATTGACTTCCTCTCTAGGAAGTCTCTTTCAGTGTTTGACCAAGAAATACCTCCTAGTGCCTGCCACTGGAACAGCTTTGAACCATTCCCAAGGAGAAGAGATTGCCATCTCCCTCTCTACATCCCCTCCTCAGAAAGCAGTAGAGCGCAATGAAGTTGACCCTCATTCTCCTGTTCTCCCAAACTAGTCAAGCTCAAATTCCTCAGCCTCTCCTAACAGGATGTGCCTTCTAGCCCTTTCAACAGCTTTTTTGCCTTCCTCTGGACACATTTGAGGACCTTCACAACCTTCTCAAATTGTGGTACCTGGGACTGCCCACAGTGCTCAAGGTGAGGATGCAACAACACCGAGTACAGTGGGACAATCATCTCTTTGCCCAGCTAGTCATGCAGTGTTTGATACACCCCAGGAGGCAGTTTGTTCTTTGGGCTGCCAAGTCTTACTGCAGACTCATGTCAACCAGCATCCTCACATCCTTCCTACAGGGCTGATCTTCACCCAGCAGTCTCTGAACTCATGCATCCCACAGCTGGATAACTTGTCCAGAAGGATTCTGTGATGGAAAGTATCAGAAGCTCTACAGTTCTCCGCTCCTCCTTAACATACTGGGCAGAGTCCAACAAAGGGCCACAAGGATGGTTAAGGACTGGAGCATCTCTTCCATGAGGAAAAGCCTAGAGCTGTGACTGTTGAGCCTGGAGAAGAAAAAGCTCAGAGGCATCTTATCAATGTATGTAAATATCCAAAGGAAGAGTGTAAAGAGGATAGAGCCAGGCTCTTTTCAGTGGTTTCTGGTGATAGGACCAGAGGCCATGGACACAAAATGAAACACAGAATGTTCACTCTGAAAACCAGGAAACCCTTTTGTACTGTAAGGGTGACTGAGAGCTGGCACAGGTTGCCCAGGGAGGTCCCTGCCCACTTCTACCATCCTGTGATAAGCAGTGTAGGGACTGTGGCCCATGGAGGGTCCATGCTAGATCAAACTGATTCTGAAGGACTCTCTCCTTCAGGGACCCCGCAGTGGGGTGCTTCATGAAGGACTCAGCCCACACACACTGGAGCCAGGGAGAAGTGTGAGGAAGGATTAGAAGAGGAGAACACTTACAGACTGATTGCAATCACCGTCCACCTCTGATATGCTTAGCAGAGGCAAGGAGGAGGAGGTGGAGGAGTACTTTTTAAATACTTAACAGTTTTTATAATTTAATTTTGAAAAAATATGAGTCACATTAAATTAATTTTGTCATAATATATTGTCAATAAACAACACAAGTAAGAAAGAATCATAATACTAAGAATACACTGTCATGAAAAGAGGAGAAAATTTGTCTATTTTATCAGAATAGTTTTTTAGGGCTTTAAAAAAGATAACAAACCACATTTTGTATGACAATAAAAAGAAAATTTTCTCATTTTAAAAATTTTCTTTTCAAAATCAATTTAGTTCATCACTTCTATAAAAAAGAAAAAAAAAGACAAAAATAATTTTCTTGAAGTAGATAGGATTTTTTTATTGCCCTTTTTTGTATGCTGTAGTTAATTCCATTACACTGAAGATTCCAGATAAAGTCATTTTAGTCCTTCATGGCCTATGATGTGTTGAAAGACTTATATATAGCACGTTAAGTACATTCATCACACTTCATTTAAAGAAACTTGAGAGAAAGTCAAATCATATAAGTAACTCTTTTTTTATTATTATTATAATAGGAAAACCTCCTCAAGAATAATAAAATGTTTCTTTGCCATTATGACTTGCTCCAAGAAAAATGAGAGAGGATTCCTAATGTCCCTAAAAACAAAACCTTAAAACATAAGCCAAAACAAAACAAACAAAAAAAAAAAAGATCCCCAGGAGAGGTAGGTAAAGCAGAGAACTAGCAATGTTGAATTTCCTACTCATTACAAGTTTTATGAGAGAACCTAAGCTATTCATGTGTACTTTCAGAAGGATAGCCTGAAACATATTTATACTAGAAGGAGATAAAAGGACCCTGTTCTGATGTTGTAGGTTATTCTTCATGGACTATCAAATTTCAAATTCCCCCTTACATGAGACTATGAATGAGAACAAGCAAAGCTCTTTCAGTTGTTCCTGTTCAAAATCTCTCTTGCAGGTGTTCCCATTCCATACTAACATTACATTTCTGTGCAGAAATGTTCCATAGTGTCTAGGGCTCTGGAATAGATTTTGAAAATGTCAGATCATGGCTGAATTTATTTCAAGAGCTTTGGTCTATAATCCTGTGCATCTAAATATAAGACTTAGTAAGAATTAGCAGTTTTCTTAGTATAAGAAATCCTTAGCAGCTTATTGTTCTTATTGAACACTAGTTAAAAGTTCTTTATTCTTTTTTATTAAATGAGTCAATTGAAAAATATGATTTTGTGCAAGCACCAATGAGACACTATTACTACTTCTTCTAGATTTGTTCCTCACCTGGCCATAAAATGTAGTGGCTCCATTTTGCTTCTCTCCCTGAGAGTCCTGAAGGCTCTTAAACCTACATTACTAGATAGAACTTTAGAGCAAACTACAGAGGTGCAGCTAGTAACTGCTCTTCCAAACATAAAGCAGTTCCAAAACTGTCTGGGCTACAATATGATTTACGACAGCAACAAATAACTTTCTGTTATCAACACATTTCTTTTAATAATTCTGCACTTTTTATATGACATGGGTACACTGGTACCTGGCCAATCAGAAGCATTTAAGAAGTCAAAGATAAATTCAGTCTCAAAATATCACAATGAACAGTCTCCTTCCTGTTTTTAAAATTCTGTCAAATCCTAACAAGTTCTTTATATGCAACAAATCGATAGGATAGTTGTCACTAATTTCTGAAACCCTGTATGTGGAACAGCTAGAAGTAAGTAGAAAAATATAGCAGAGAACACATTTAGATAAATATATATTTTTTAAATGAAAGTATATATAAATATAATGGGACTTTATATTTTTTATGCTAAGAGATGTCTTTAACTAAAAGAAGACTATTTTTAAATGGTTCCTTATTAGTACTGGTATAAGTTTAAAAGATCATCACCCACCAGAATGTCAAGAGTTAATAGAAAATTTTATTCCATATCTTAGAACAGCAACAACAACAAAAGAAAACCCCTAACATGAACTAAGATACGTTATGTTTTACTTATTGAAGTGAGCCAATGTAAACTTAATCTTAAAATTGGTTTGGTTTGTTGTTACATGCTATTCCTTTTCAAAAAAATTAAGCAGTGTGGTCTCACAGGAAGCAAGAACCCTAGAAAAAGCAGATGATGATGGTTCTGACTAACCATCAGCTCTTTACGCTCTGATCTTTTTTTCTTAATTTAATGGAAGGAGGACTGCTTACCTCCTTGTGTCATGTGCCTCACTTAATAAATGTTAATAAAATGCTTTGAGTTTCAGAAAAGTTCTATTTAAATGTCAAATATTATGATAAATTTCATTCTTCATTTTATGCAGAACATTATATTCAAAAACTCATTTCTCTATAGTACACTGGCACATCAAATTCCTAGACTAATAGTATTCTATATGAAATTCATAAGTCTTCCAAAGAATAAAACAACACATTATTCTTTTCTTTTCAAAATATAACACATATTTTTACAATAATTTTGACAGGACTCAGAAGGTTATAAACATAAAATACTTGACCATTTTCCTTTTATCATTTATCACACGGCAGATTTATCTGCTCTGAATAAACAAATCTGACGTTCCCAAAGAATGCAGACACAAAAATAAATTAGCCTGACATAAGCTGCTGCATAGAATAATAATCTGACTTCACAATGATCCTAATCTTTAAAAACAAGGCATTAATTAAATGAAAAGTAATGACATCTTAACAAAAGCTGCACTTTTTTTAAAATTACAACACTAAAACTGACTGGTAGTAATAGTAATGTGGCATCCATCATGCAGAGTATGTGAAATATATGGCTTGACAGAAGGATCAAGTGCTTCCTAACATCATTTCTATGGCATTTTATTTGCAAGGTTTTAAAATCGGTTAAAGCTTTATACTTTATATTTGACAGTGGGAAAAGTATCAAAAATCACCTTTCAGATTCCCAGGTTATCTGTTGTACTTGGACTTGAAAGCCTTAATAGGATTTTAGTCTGGGTTTCTGAATGATGTTCTAGTGGGGGGAAAAATAAAAGTGAAAAAGCTAATATATTTTTGTGATGAATTATCTTGGAGAAAGCTTTTGTTCCTTGGCTGCCCTTCCTGACATCTTCACTCTACAAAATACCTGCAGATAATCCTGTCTCTGGGAAGGATTCAGTAAGATCTGTTTTAAGTATGTTTTACAATTTATTTCCTGTGAATTATTTCCTTAGAGAAAAAGTGCTTTCTTTTCATTGTGTCAATATAGATGTCTGCTTTGTTTATTGATAAATACAGATGTTTATTAGGCTTCGTAAAGTATTCAGACTGGAAGTCTCCAGATAACAGTGTGAGCACCGCATTCCTCTAAGGAACTAAAGATCAGAGGTCATTCAGATCCCTCTTAATTCCTTTGTACCGAAATTATGGAAGTTGGGTTCAAAAATATGTGCGTGCATGTGCCAGGGTGTACAGCTAACAGGAGATGTAGAAATGTATGCACATCTCATTTATATTAAAAGTAAGCCTTATGTATTCCCCTTTCAGCAATTACTAAACCTGAGTCCACATGAAGCAAAGATTAAAAACCAAATTGAGCTTGAAGTAGGAAAGACACTAATGACAAAGGCATTAACAGATGATTATATTCATTCTCAGAATGTTATCATTGTACTTGCCAAGAATCCTTCCTGAAAACACCAAAGTCATGGAACAGAAACCCTGGGTAAATATAGAGGATTCCCACTATAGGAGTATCTAACTGTGAATGCACTGTTATAGGGCCAGTAAGTACTTTATAAGATAATGATGATTTTAAAAAAAACCCTATAAAATTTTTTTCTTGAAAATCATTCTTGGCCATATTCATTTCTGAATTTCTGAGTTCTAAGACAACAAGGACTATCTTCCAACACAGTACCCTTCTCCAAAAGTTGTTTTAGCTGCTTGGGAATATGATTGGATTCCACTAATTAATAAGGAATAAGGAAACACTTTTTCAGCACTTCAAAACACTCTTTAACAGCTTTGCGATTGAATAATGAAGATCATAGCTGCTTCCTAAAAGGAAAAGACATATAAGGCAGAGTAAAATAACTGCTAAATTACTCCTGGAAAACAATTAATTCTGGCAGCTTAGAGAGGAGGAATAAAGAAGTGAAACAGAAGCTGAAGTGCTACTCTAAGAAATATTTCCTCTATAAGTCATCTCGCTACTCACAGATGAACTGAAACCTTTCTCCTATTCATCTCTTCTAGAGCATGAAATGTTGGGTCAGAATTTTTTGCATAGCCCAAGTACGTTCTCCTTCTTTAGTAAATACTATCTGGTGTTCTCAACTTGCTGCATTATCCGGCACGACTTCTGTTGAGTCAACCTGAATGTTACTTCTATTGCATTTACCTGCACAATACATAGGAAGGCAAGGTTTGTAAAAAGTCATCTTTCATCAGTGTAAATTATATACATTTTTCTGTGGAAAATATTAGTTTCTGGTTACGCAAGACTGTCTCTAGTCATAATCTTACAGGGTTTTTTTTTTTGTTGTTGTTGGTTTGGTTTTGTCTTTTTTTTTTTAAAAAAAAAATGGGCCAGATGGCTGTGGTTAATCTATTTTATTTTGTTCATCCTCATATAGCAGTACCACAATAGTTTTTGACAAACATAATGAGGTTACATTGAGAAATATAGGCCTGGTATCACAGTTGAGACCTTGGGAAGGGGAAACAGAGGATGTGGCACAGAGGTGAACAGACACAGGATGATAAGAGGTGAGACACAGGATGGCACTGGCAACATCATGGCTGTAAACACTCACCCATGGTCAGTTAACAACCTGCAAACCTTAAGCTGGACAAAACTGATTTGTAGATTAATAAAAGAAAAAGAAATTATTACTGACAAATGTAGATGGCATTATGCATAGTAAATTCAGAAGTAAAGTGCAGGGCCAGGTCAGTGAAAAAAAGACAAAAGTTATAAAAGCATGTTAGAAAACATAAAAGTGGATCCTAGAGTGAGAAAGAAGAAAACATCAACATGAACCAAGTGAAGACCTTCAAGTGCTGACAACTCATCATAACATTCCCACCATGAACACTGAAATACAACTACTGACCTTTGTACTCAGAAGAACAGGGAATAGGTGAATTGCTAGTAAAAGGGATAAAAACTGAATGAGTGTATAACAATTTCAAGTTTATTATTACTATAATTAAAAGTTTTTCTGTACAGAAGCTTATTCTTTTTTTCTGTAATAATCAGATCTGGACTAATAATGATGCTTGAACTATGCTGTAAAGACTTGAATTCTACTGACAATCTATTCTTGACCTTTTTGTAGAAGGTGTGCTTCCTCTTTGCCCATAAACAAGGTGTTGAGCATAACACAGTAAACATAGATTTTTTTATACATTTGCTGCTTCTAGAATTTCAACCTTATTGTCAATCTGCAGGACAGATGAACTCTGTAGTTCCTCGTGACAGATTCGTAGGTAGGGATTTGTGGAGAAATAGCAATATCAAGTCAGAAACAAGAATAAAACTCAATTCCATCACTGAAAAACAAAAAGAAATAGATAGACTGAAAAGTAAGAATAAATATTTATATTTAGGCCAAACTCAAGTTCTCAGTTATCCCTGAGAAGATAATTCCAACAAAGATAATTCCAAAAACATGTCAAAGTATGAAAGAGTGTTTAATAGCTAACCATAATTAGAAATCTGTGAGAGGTCAACAGTCCTATCCATGTTGTGTCTTACAGTCATGGGTATTGATTCTCTCTCAAATGACACCTGATACTTAGATTTAGGCAACTAAAGGCTACCTTTACTGAGAAGTCAGCAAAACAACTTTCTGGAAGTTACTGGCAGTAATTGGTTGGGCACAACTGCCATAACACAGGATTTTCAAGCAACCTACCGCCTTTGGTAAAGACTACGGGAAATGAGAGGCATCATCACTCAAGAACATTTAAAGCAGCCTTTGGTACTGATGTTAAGGCAACTGAATCCCGATGGGAGTGAGTGACCTGCAGTATAAGCTGAACAGTTCTCTTGCACTAACTGTCATAATTGGACAAATAAATATAGTTATTTTATTCTTGAATAGAAATCCACTCAGGAAAATAATATTTGCTTCAAATAAGATTTTGATTTTTTTCGAAGGTGGAACTTTTTTTATTTGCAGATGCACAAATTTCTCTGCTCCTTCCTACCCAAAGCTGTGCTCTTACAGGGCAGATTGAAATTCATATTAAACTGATTGACATCTTTACATGTGAAGAAACATTAAAATGTACATGAAGAAGAACTTCAATGAAATAACTTAATTTTTGAATGCATTTCTATAAGTTATATTTCAAGTGGTCTAGCGTAGAGGCTAAAGCAACAGTCCAAACAAACAAACTGACTTTTTCAACAGAAACATAAAAATGAATTCCCAAAACAAACCCCAAAGAAACAGTAATTTGTTGGATTAATGTTTCCTTCTATATGAAAATCTTATACTGAACAAATCACCACTATAAATTCAACCACTGGAGAAAAACCTATGCTATAGCAACCAGGATGGAGATGAGTAATAATTACACTGAATTTGTAAGCACATTTTGGAAAACATTTTCATGTCTTTTAAAGGTTCTACAGTCAGTTCAGCACAGTTTCAAATATGTAAAATGTGTTTTATAATCACTAGTGTTCTCATCCTAAAGCATCAAACTGGCTCAAACACAAGGAGGATCAGAACTGTTCTAGCAATGGGTCTGAATGCTTAATTTGCCTTATGCAATGACACATTTGTCCATCTACTTATTTAGTTCTAAAAATAGTAGACCTATTGCAATAGGAATTGCCATATTTTAGAACCTATAGTAGAGGGCATAGTAAATATAATTGATGGTTTTGCTGGTGCTACAGAAATTAGTATGTTTCCAGAAATATTCCTTCTTCAAAAAGACTAGATGGCAAAAAAGTTGTTTCAGCTTTATCTTATGACTTCAGAAGGAGTTTCTGAAAGCTAATACAAATGCAAAGGTTAAAAAAAAAAAAGAAGAATATGAAAAATATAGTATATACATGAAATAGGAGTCATAAAAGAGCATGTTTCAAGCAAAACACATTGGCAGAATATGAAGGTTATACTCCCATCTGATTCTGCATGTTAGTGTGATGCAGAATCATAAGATTTTTTTTAATATGTTTTTCTTTCACTTTGAGGAGAATGGTGATGAGCTGAGTTTTTGTTTATGGTCTGGTTCTTAACTCTGGAGGTACTGACTGCTGATGACAGACTCGCCTAGGAAGCTACCAGCATGTTGTTTTCTTAGGATTTTGCTTCGTATGCATATATGAAAGATCTAAATTTTCAACATACTTTAAAGAGCTGAAATTCGTATCTATATTGGATGTTTGCAAAAGTATTGCAGAAAACAAATTTAATATAAAAAGGAAAAACAAAGTGTCTAACACAGATTTGCATGTATGGGATAGAAGGAATAAGCACATACATTCGTGTCCTTACTTCCCCAAAAGAAAAGATTGGGGTAATCTGGGTTGGAGAAGGGGTAATGCCTTATTCAATTTTCATTACTGATTAGGAACTGGACTTCAGATGCCTCTTTCCTTCATTCCAAATCATAATTAATTCCTAGAGGACATTTCTCCAATCCACATGAAAAAAAAATATGCAGCTACATTTGATGAGAAAAAAAAGTAAATATGAGTCGTATCTTAAAGCTCATGACACTATGACCATTAAAATTACCCAGAAATATGGTCTTTACAATATATATTTTCTGACTGCCAGAGAGACAGAAGGGGCTCCAGGTCAAAAATTAACAATTCAAAAATATATTAAAAATAGAATCTACTGAAGAACAATACACAACGTGACAGATCATAGCATGTTACTGTTTTACAGTAAGTATCAAAGCATCCATGATATAGAGAGACAGTTAGACACTTTGGCCTTCATTTGTTTGGATACACCTCAGAAACAACATAAAATTGACAACAGAAACACCATTTAATTTGATAAGTTAAAAATGGTGAAGTGTTTTAAGTGTACATTTTCCAGAAATATTATGTTATTAAGAAGTGTGTATTGTCTTGGTCTGTGTCTTGCTCTATTTTTAAAAACTAACTCTGATTGAATTGTTCTTTTCCTGCGTTATTAGTAAAAAAGCTCAAACCAAAGTATTTTAAAAAGTCTAAGAGTAGAATTCCACACTGGAGAAAGAGCTAAGGTACATAAAAACACCAAATCTCTCCTATTTATCAGTCAAAATATTTCAGATAAAAAAACCCACCAAACAAAACCCATAACAAATCCCAAGCAAACAATAAATGCCCAGGAAATATGGATGACAGTGTAAATGGATGACAGTCTTACCATTATTTATTACAGCAAATAAAACATCAGACAATAATGTTAGATTAAAACTTAAAAATCCACAATGTATTTCAAACCCCTAACTGCAGTAATCCAACACAGTCTTCCTAGGTTCATAATTATAATTAAGTTTTAATTAATACGCTGTACATCAATGAGGAGTTTCACACAATTCCTCAAATTCTAGCTTCTAGTGCAAGTTACTATTTTAGTCAAAGTACTGATACTGCATATAGTTTATCATCACTGAAAAGAGAAACAAGTACGAGACCTATTCTTTCTCAAAAGAATGTAAGAATTCTGACCAGAACAGTCAGATTAAATTAGCTGCAAGGATAACAGATCTCTAGCGACGAGACAAGACATGACTGTTAAAGTATCTTTAGCTGAAAAATGGTTCTGCCCATGGCAGGGGTTTGTAACCCGAGGATCTTTAAGGTCCCTTCCAAACCAAACCATTCTATGGTTCTATTATTGTTAACTTCTAATTATCTCCAGTAGTCTAAGACTAAAAAAAAAAGTAAATAAAACCTAGATTTTCTGCCTCCAAGATTGTTTGTTATGTTTAGACATATTGTACCCCTTTAATCAAGACAATGTTTATATAATTCCTTAAAAACAAAATTTGAAATAAAATATAATTTGGATATGTCTACTTGTTTCATTGACATTTTTTCAGTTAAATATTTCTATGTACTCAAAATGTTTTGTTCTAGATTTACAGCAATCTTTGTTAAATGCTGTAACTGGCAATCTGAAAATAATTTGTCTGATTCCAGTAGTTTCTTCCCTGTATCAGTTCATTTAGACATTGTCAGATAACACATAGCTGATTTTGCCTTTTAGTATCTTATCTTAGTCCTAAATGTGAGTGGTCTTTTTATTACTGATTAAGTTAAAAAAACATGGCAACATCAATTTTATGGAAATTTCAGCATTTCAAAGTTTTCAGTATCTTCTGGGGAGTACATTAGAAAAACATTCTGTAAATTGATGAAACTAAAGCAAATAGCATTTCCAATGGAAATTACAATTAATGTATTCATTGTTGTTGCTATAATAAAAGTGTAAAAATAAATGAAAATATGTTAGAAACTCTTTTTATTCAGCACATTCATTCCATTTTGATCATTGATGTCACTAAAATCAATTTTATTTCTGACTGCAGCAAAATATTTAAAGAGAACTTTTCTGATCAGGTCTAACACGGCAGCAGTGTGTCCCTGAAAGTAAACCAGCATGCACTAGATAGATGGCCCATTTCACTTCAATTTGTGTACAAGATTTTCTGCAAAAATAAAGAAAATAGTGCCGCAGTTTGAAAGCAGACAGAAGCACAAATCATACACTGGTTAGCAGAGTCATGGGTCCTAGTGTAGCTGAAGTCCTCCAGCCTCCAGGCATAAGCTATCGTCACCTTGGCCACATGTGTCTCAGTTCTGAAAGCTGATGGGCAGTGGTTCAAAAGATGCTACTGTTTCTCAATACTAATAAAGTTAATTCATGTGGTGATGAAAAATATATTACCTTATTTCTAAGCTTACTTATTACTTATGCATACTTTTTACTTATGCATACTTGTCAGCCAAGTTCAACTTATTTATAAAAGAGGCATTAATAAAATTATGCACTTCAGAAGTGCTTTTGTTTCATAAGTGAATCAAATGGTATCAACTACTTTTTTTTTAAAAAAAAGGGTAAATCAAAATGACTTAGGGGATTATTTGAGTAAAAGAGTACTTTATTATGAATATTTCATCATGTGATACATAAATCATTGAAGAAAAGCCTGTACTATAAGTTAACTCAGGGGATGTTGGAAAGGTTAAAGCCTGTATAAGAAACGAATGAGTGAAATAAAAAAGAAAAACTTTTTTTTGCTAAAGTGAGGTACTGTATTATGACAGATTTTTCATATTTATTAATATCTTGAAGGAAAATTCTGCTAAGGAACTTACTCATTAAAGGGGGAAAATGGATTCATGCTGTCATCACCTGCTGTTTCTACAGTTAATAGATTTTTCTTAGTCCAAAATTTCTGTAGGTGTCTACAAGTGAAAAGTAACTTAACTCTATTTCTTCTCTTCCTCCATGTATTCCTTCCTCTTGGCTCCCTGCCCACCACAAAAAAAAAAACCAAAAAAACATCAAGATCTCAGTAGAGTTTTGAAAATAAATATAGAATCATTCTGCACTGTTCATAATTTCCAAGTTCATGTCATTGAACAAATAAAGGAACATTTGTCCGAAGCGCTGTCATGTTAAAGTTGAGTGTAAAATTTTGATCATTTTGGAAAGTTAAGAACAATACAATATAAGCCCTGTCGTAAAAAAGAGCTGTGGTTAATGTTTTCAAAAATAATCTCAAATAACATCTGTGTGTTAATTTAAATTATTTTTCACATCATAATTTTTGAAGTACGGAGCATTTAAAAATCATTAAACATCAGTGATTTACACCACTGAAGTTTAACAAGCATATTTGAATATGATTAGATATTGTATTACATCATTGGTCATTAGAAAAAACCAAAACCACAGAAACATATGCAAACTGAAGTTCACCAATGAATGAAAAAAACCATAATTTTATTTTATAATTATTTTATGAAAATTCACATAGAAGAGTATCTAAAGCATATTTTATTCTTATTTCTCTCATACACATGGAATTGTAACACTCCTAAATCCAGTATATGGCCAAATGTTAATTTGAACTAGTATAAGGGATAGCAAAAAGGAGAAAAACCAAACCAAGAAGCTACTGATCTAATCAAGAGCCCTCAATAACATGAATGGTGACCACAGCAGGGTTTGTAATGGTAAGAACTGGGGAGACTCTCTGAGTAGGTTTACTGTGGAATACAGCATGCATGAGCAAACAAGGCAGCAGTACTTTTCAGTTTACACCACACTTAGCAAGAACTCTTGCTCATATTGGAGACAGAAGGTAACCGAAGTGCCCTCTGTGCTGGAGCACTGTATGTGCCTGACAGACTGACAAGCAGCTCTCACACTTCTATTGACTGCTGAGCAGTGTGGAGGAGAATAGAGAAACCAAGCTGTAATTGTTGATAGCAGAATAATCAGCATCTAGCAAAAAGAACAATCAAGCCTCTTCTCTCAAGGCTGACTTGGTATTTGGTTGTGTTAAAGTCCTTTGTTTTGCTGGAGCTCCTCAGTACTCAGCATGTCAAAGGAATGCACGACTTCCAAGGAAATGAAAGGATGGTTGAAAAAGAACCTTTAACTTTTACAGGTCAATTAATATACATGTCATGCTTATTTTTAAAACAAAAAATGTTGCATTCCCATAGACTGCAGAAACCTATGTAGACACAATACAATGCTTTCTGATGCTCAGAATGTGATTCTTTTCTCAACAGCCACAGTAGGGACCCTCATTTTCAATAGAAAGAAAAAAATTAAAGCTGCTTACCTCTGATCCAACACAAGTAAAAGTATTGGATTTAGAGCAGAATAATCCTTTTAAAAACTCCCACCATCTTAACACCTCTTGTTGTGGCTGAAGTATTTTGAATTTAACTATGAAAGAGTTAAGATAAGGGATGGATTTTTAAATTGAAAATAAAATTAAAATAAATGTAAATACTATATTTATTTCTCTTGAAGAAGTTCATAAAGTGGTCATTCCTTATGAACTTTGGGGGCTCCAGACAGAAATGACCACCAGAGACACTTAGTGAAGCCCCTCAGGGACCTTATAAGAATACGCATATAGGGTAATAAGTGTTCAGAAATGTCATGAATATGTAATAGGATTGCGGGAAATGGAAATAAATAATCATGGAATGCAAACCTGTAAGCTGAGATGTCACAGTGTGCATTTTGTCAAAATGATTACCAGTGCACCCAGATATGAATACAGAATGCCTGGTTGCTAAAATTTACAAATTGAGTCTTAGAGGTTTCTTTAAAGGGCTGATTTTAGGCAACAGTTCTTTATTTGTTTTGTTATGCCAGAAATTCCACAAATGAAGAGGAATCCAAAGCAGAGAATAATTTAGAAAGTGCAATGCAAAGTACATGAACTCCGGTTATTATGAAAACACAGATGGAAATAGGGAAGAAAAACTATTTCAATGTATTATATTGTAAGAATAGTGTAGAGATTCACCAAGAAGATGAGCAATTAGAGTCCTAGTGTGCTCTGTATGGTAGAACTGCCCTATTGAACAGAACAAAATTGATGCTCTCACTAATCTACTATGCTTTGCAAATGGTGCAAAACACCATGTCACTACATTGAACATGTCATTGTTAGGAATGTTTTAGGGAGGAAACACAGGAACCATGAATCACAGAGTATAAGATATTATACAGTAAAATATTAAGGTTTCAAAGTTTGAGTTTGAGTCCATACAGTTGTTCTACCTGACATAAACCAGCTGTTTACCTCTGACTCAACAGATATTAATTCTATATCATGCTATGTAGATCACTCGCTTTAGATGGTGAAGAATTTTGTTCCTAATCCAGCTTTGAATTGAGCACACAAATCCTCATGCATCATATAGCTTTCCATCATATAATTTTCCAAGTCTTAGTGGGTGCCCCATCCAACAGGCTATAGTTTACTCTCACGTGAGTCCAGAAATACCACCTTATCAACATTTCTGTGGGAAGCAGACATATGAAAGGTGTAACTCTTCCTCAATTATTTCTTCAGTCAGTTCTAGGGACAGTCTATTCATGCCATGAAAAAAGCCATCCAAGTGGTACATTAGTCAAATAGTAAGTAAAGGCAAAAAATATTCCTTAATTTTGTTGAATTCTAGGTTTCATGTTTATATTCCAGCAAACCTTGCTTGTTTTACTATAAAGGCATGTAAATGAATGCATGAAGAAGCTTTCAAAGGCTTAGCAATTCATTTGTTAAGAATCCTTTCCACAAACACTTAGCAGAGGAATATTTTATGTCCATCGAATGACCTAGGATATAAAAGCTTGTTCATTACAATTCATCTTAGGTGATCAAAAATATTAAGAAGTTATGTTTGCAAGCTCAGCTTTTTCCCACAAGATGTTTATATTCATCAGTGCAGAAATGCTGAATAGTCAGGCTAGCATAAATATTTGTTAATCCGTTTTGATAATGTCAGCATTATTTAGGTTACTCAAGTCATTAGCTACACAAAAAAGGAACTGCAAACATATGAGATCTTTTTCCACCCGGATTCATTTTCTTAGTACTTAATCTCTGAGGTTTAAGAGATCCTTCTTGTTTTCCTTTTCAGTGATTAAAAATACTTCATTTAACACTTTTATAGTTCAAATTCAGAACATTTCATGCAATATTATGCAGTCTATTGCTTATGTATTGTAACTCCCTTTTTATAATGCAAAATCTGTCATTAATATCTTAGAGCTCTCCTACATCAGCAGGTCCTGACAGGATGTAAACCTATAAGTGAGGTGAAATTGTTCAGTGTGGGCAGTAAAACTCCCACTCACAAGCAAATTATGGGGCACACTTAAAAATTTTTAAAGGCTTGTGGAAAAAAAAAAAGGGAAGGAGGGAAGGTTTGTCCCTTCTTAATAAACATTGATGAATAAATAAGCAAGCAGTCAGAAACCTAAAAACCAGTAAAATTATGAAAAATCAATAATTAAAAAAGTAGATAAGCAACTTTACAATGAGACAGTTTTCTGAAAGATTTAACACATTAACAAATTTAACACATTAACATGTGTTACCCCTCAGAAGTGCTATGTAACAATTTTAGTTCTTCTCACAGAATAAGAAGTTTCCATAAAGTGATTCTCCACTAAGTCTGCTAATAAGATAATGCCAAAACTGAGGAAACTCTTCGGAAACCATTCATGAAAGTATCATAAAAGAACAAAGAAGATAAGTATTCTTTCTTATCTAACCTTAGAAATAGTTTGGGGGTTTTTTTAATTCATAATTGTCTAGTCTGAACATCTTCATGTCTAAACCTAAACACAACCCAAAACTAGGTGGAATAATGCTTAAAAGAGTTTGAAGAATCCAATATGGTAGACACATCCAAGTGTGTCTAATAGCAACCCATAGGACTGGATTGCTGAAAAGAAACAGATGCAACCACTCCAGGAAAACAAAGTTGATGGTTTTACTGGCATTGTTTTCCAGTATTCAAAACATTTGTGAATATCTGTAAATAGAACCCCTGGGTTTTCAGCAAGAGGCAAATTGAACACAAATGTAGTATATTCTTCAAAATTTCAATATAGATTATAATATAAATCATTCCATTTTGCTAAGATTGTAGCAGAAAAATGCCAAGTTCTCAGAGTCAAGACATATACAAAACTATACCACGTTTGGAAATAAGTTCTGCTTTTTATTACCAGAAAGAACGATGATTACTCACAATTCTAGGAGACATCACATGGATGGGGGTAAAAAATTAGGGGTTATTATGTTACCTTATTGCTTCTTAGAGGAGAAAATAAGATTGCTCTTTAGGCAACTCACATAGACTAATAATGTAAAATTACTTAGGCCAAAGAGACATTCTTCTTGTAAATACAACCAGGAGCATAAGGGACAAGTCCTTTTATTTGTAACATTGAGTAAATGAAGGGAAAGCATTTCTGAAGATGTGATCTCTATATATCCTCTCTATACCGAGAGGAACTTACTCTCAATATTTAGGTTTTTAGTTGGTTGTTTCATGTTTCTTTTTTTTTTTGGTTCACATCTATTGTCTGGATAGACACTTGATCCTTGCCTCTGGGAACTCCAAAAAAATAGGTATTCACAGGGAATAAGGAAATTCGGATGACTTGCTACATATTGTCAAGTTCAGCAGCAACCACAGTTATTTATGAGGTCGGCCTGTGTCACAGACAGACACAAGGAAGGTTCAGCTGGCTTTTAGAGTATGGAGTTTGACCCTTGGTCACTGCAACTGTCACTAAATCCCCCTTTCTGAGACACTGACATATGAAGTTGCCACAAGGTAGTTGGGTAAAAACTATTTTCAGCATGTCTACTGTTTTTTCCCTTAAATGAATTGAGACACTAGGCTGTCAAATGGGCTGTGGGTTACTGCACTGGTCAGGAGCCAGGTGGCAAAGAGAGTCTATTGAAAAGTCTCAGAAAATGGAACAGGTAAAGGTGAAACAAAAATATGAAATAGCGTGTGCATTCTGGCAATGCAGGAAATGGGTGAAAAAATGGCACTAGTAGACTTTCCATAAGATGCAGGAGATCCACAGAGATCATGATTCTATTATCTACACTTTCTACTCCGGTAAGAAGACTTAGCTAGGAATCAAGTGCCAGAATCACTTTTGGGGTTTACAGACAAAAATCGCTGCAGCAGAGGAACTTATAGCCCTATATAGCATTTGACTTTAGTGACCACACAAAGGGCAGAAGTCTAACAGCCTGGATCACTGTACTGCCTTGGGGCTAAATATGCACTTTCTGTAGCTGCTTTCCTTTTACCCTCCCACTCCACTCTATTACCTCCAGAAGCAGGAGTCTTCTGCTCAACACTTCCCCTGCCCTAAGCAATCTGTTACTGTAGGACTTGAGACTGCACTATCAATGCAGTACAAGTTGATTGCACCACACAGGAGTCACCATTCTGAAGGCTCAAACAAATGGCAAATCTAAAGGTAGATTAGGGGTCTTTACATAATTTTTATATGTTATTTGCTTTCTTTTAATATAGACATTATAATGAAAGAAAGAAAATGAAAGAGAAATAGTACATAAAGTGCAGGCTGTCAAAAACACTTAAGTTTTACATCACTGCTGAAGAAATTATTGTTCTGAGAAATGCCATTTTCTAAGAAACAGTTCTTTTCTCCTATTCTCCCTGACTTAAATAACTCCACAGATGTTTCCTTGTAGCATTTGAAGCTTTTACAGAAAAATACACAAATAAAGTTGGAATTAGGCATTTAGTATGAAAAACAGTATTATGTGGGTATCAACTGGTTTGTTTTAGCAGCTAAAAACGAAATACACAGACTTTCAGAACTGCAGACTTTTCTGAAAATTCAAGTAAAATAATTCTCTCAGTAATCAAATCTCCTTGCAGAAAGACACATTTGGATTTCCAGCTGAGAGGCATTAATATTTTAGTCAAGTCGTTTACACACATGGCATTTAGTGTAGCATGTATAATGCAGCATTTGAAAAGTTGCCTGACTCTCTTAGGATAGTAACTATTTCTGTAATTTTGAAACCTGGTAGGATGTGGGTAACAGCAGTAATTATAGGCCAATTTTCTTAATTAATGCAGTCTTCAAAATACTTACACAAGCAATAGCAAAAATTATTAGAATAAATTCCTACCAAAATTAATTCATAAAAAGAGACACTCAAACAATAACATAAGATTTTCCCTTGACCTCATTAATGAAATTTACAGTAAAAGTAATGAAGTGATAGATATAGTATCACCTAGAGCAAAGGGACCAAATTCAAAATTTAATAGTGTAATATGTTTTTACTGGAGTACAATCAGACAATGCAAAGGAAAAAAAGAAAACTCATTTCTCTGGAAACATATTTTCCTAACTAGTTTAACCTTCTACTGATAGCAAAGAATTCTGTGGCTTTTTGCTTATTTTGGGCAAACAAAATCAAGTAATCAGAAATTTCCATTGTCATTGCCAGTTTTCAGCCATGATAGATACAAAGCTTTAGAAAAAAAATGATTAAAGAAAAAATTCAACCAGAATTAAAAATTGGGAATAAAGATTATAATCTTTCATGCTTACTGCAACACAACTGAAATGATCTAACCAGTTGAGATCATTAGGCCTGAACAAAAATTCCATTGAAATCAAGAGGAAAAAACGCCAAAACAAACCTTGTGACATATCAGAGGAATGTAATCCGTATTAAAATTAATATATCCTAATGTATTTATGTACCATTGTGAATATGTTTATCACCATTTACTGTGGAGATTTATATCAGAAAGTAGTTGGTATCTAGTATTATTAAAGAAAAATGCCTACTTATAAAAGATAAGAAAGGAAACTGAAAGTAATAAGATGGGGAAATATCCAATAAAATGAAACATTTTGGTTACTTGCTCACCTTTTTTCAGTCTCATTTGCTAAGAAACATAGCAACAGATCTGATTGTGCATTGACAGATACCATGTCATATTAGAAATAAAAATTCTTTGGGGGGGAAAAACTGTTCGGAAGGCTTCAGGGTTTTTCCAAATCAGCAACAAAGGCACCAGGGAAATGAAAAATTTTCTGAATTTTTAAATACATTTCCATTTTTTTATTACAAAGAAACTCATTATTTTTCTGTTAATGGGTACCTCTCTCTCTTAATTTAGACTCTTACGGAAATGAGCAACAGATTATGACAATTTATATAAACTATTACATTGGTAAACAAAAATATAATAATTATTGATGCAATTCCAGAACAAGCCTTAAAACACAGATATACATCTAGAGATCTGGTATTACCTAGGACAAATTGGTTCCACTCTGTTGCATTTTGTGAAGTTGTGCTGGCATGAAGTGAATTTAAAGTGAGTTCGTAACACAGCATGCAAGTATACAGAACTAGTAACAAAAATTTGTAGTCCTACCCCACAAAGCACAGTCTATCACCACTCTGTCAGCAAAGCTTAGAGATGTTTAGAGATGAGAATTTTGTCTTTAATTGTAACCTAGGGTCTTGGACAATCAGCTTCTGACACATACAGGCCTCTCTTTGTCTGCATAGCTCAGCGAAAACTTCAGGGGAAGGCAGAACTTCTGATAAAGCCATCCTCAGAGCAGCTCTATTGTAAGTACAACACTGAGAGCAGCTTATCTCAGCTTGTGTTCAGCCAACAATACAGCTTAAAATACATCCCTGCACTTTCTTACTTGCCAGATCTCGGTCATTTAACTTAAACGGATACACAACATGGCTTCACATGAAGCTGCGCTAGGGAAAGTTCAGGCTTGACGTTAGCAAAAGGTTCTTCACTAACAGGGTGGTCAATCACTAGAGGAGGCTCCCCAGGGAAGTGGTCGCAGCACCCAGCCTGTCAAAATTCAGGGAACACCTGGACAGTGCTTTTAGTTTTATGAAGTAATTTTAGGTGGTTGTGTCAGGAACAGGGATAGATTACAGTGATCCTTATGGGTCCCTTACAACTTGAGATATGGTTCTACATAATGCCCATGCAAGTCAAACACTGAAACAACGTCAGACTGAATGTGTTTGTGTGTTAGAACCTTATGTGTACAATTTCAAGAACTTCTGGCTGCTTTTCCAGACAACTTATGGTTGGATATAAAACAAACTCAAGCATCTTTCTAGATAACATGTGATTCAAGGAAATTTCAGATCCCACAAGAAAGCCAGAAGTTCCTATTGTTAATCTTCCAGGATCACAAAACAAGTTGTCATATTCTCTTATTGACTTCTGTTTCACAAATTGTGACTGAACCAGCTAAGGGCTGCTAAATGTTGTACGAAACCTCCGAAAAAACAGAGCAAAAAGACTAAACAAATAGCTAAGGATGCATAAAAAAATATTTTACCTTACATTTAACCTTTTATTTGTGAATATGCAATGGATTAATGTAACTCTAAAAATACAACCCATAAATGTCATGTGATGTAGAGCATTCCTGTCTCCTGCTCAAAATGACATCCCACAATTTACAAGCTTTATCTGAGAAAAAATTACTTAAGTATCTTGCTTTTTTTTCATTTGATCGAAGTAAAGAACTGTGACTATTTGATTATTCTAAGTAAGAGATACGTTTAAAAACCATTGTACACATCTAAATCCAGTCACCATATCATAGAGGATTTGCTGTAGGTGATGTTTAAACTACTGAAGCTCCACCTAACTTCCTGTGAAGATAACTCCAGTGTCAGTGGGATGTAGGAAAGTAGGATCCCCCAAAGGCCTCTGTTGCTACATTACATCCACAGGATTATTACAGAGGAATGGCTAGAGCCACTCTCCTTTTTATTTGAATTCACATAAGACACTTGCAAATAGTGTAAATTTACTCTGTATTCCCATTCACTGGCAAATGCAATTTCCTACTGCCAACCAAAGTTCATATGTGACATCTATTCAACAAGCAAAATGTTCTTTCTAGCTTTTCAAAGATAGCTTATACTTTGATCATTTACTGTGAAAAGGCATGAAAAGTAAAAGGGGAAGGAGGGTTCGGCTTTCCATTTAAACACAGTAGTGTTCTCCACATGTAAATTTACTATTTCCTTGTTATGTCTTTATAATTAAAAACAAACAAACACTAACAAAAAATCCCAAAACCAACCAACCAGCCAAAAATACCAGAAACAAAACCAAAAACACTTTAATTGCTAGAACATCCTTAACTGTTTGGCTCTCTTTTTTGGTGAAAAAAGTAAGTTCGTTCCCATTTGTGACACACAGTCTAACTAGCCTTTTCTTCACTTGCCCAGCATTTCTTTTCCTCACTTGTGTTTGGTTTCCATCTGGAAATCTTTCTGTGTAAATTCTGAGTAACGTTTACCTTGGGTTTCCAGATGTGCGAGTTACCCATATGATGCTTATTATGCAGCTACTAACATCAACCATTTCACCAGCAGCAGCCATTCATCCATAAACATCTGATTTACACCGTAGTTGTAGGACATCAAAGGTATGTTTGACATTTTCTGAAAATGCTGGACCTAATGGTCATAATCTGTGCTATACAACCAATGTGGATATAGCATAAATATGATGTTTCAGGAAAACATCAGACTCTTCACACGTGATAAGCATCGTGTTAGGGTCATCTGGGAGATCCCCAAACAATACAAGGAACTCTACTAATGCAATATTTGGAAGGCCTGCTACTAAATATATCTGTATTCCCATAATTCCCTATTCACAGTAATTCCTCCTTCAACAATAAAATACATATTTCTTCAGCACAAATAGTTAGAACTGAAAACTGTATTTTTGTTTGGCTAATAATATGGTAAATTGCACTATCCTTCCATCTATTCTACAATTATATACAAGTCTTGTGGGATTTTTCTTGTAGTTCTCTTTGTCAAGGAATACATTTATTTGTGTTTTTCACGGACATTTAATTTTTCAAGGCACTCAGAAGCAAAGAAAAGTATTTGTACTTTCAAATTTGTGATTTATCATGAGGAAAACATAGGAGCTGTCTCCCAGTTCTCTGCCAAAATTTGAAAAGAAAAATGCAAGGTTCAAATTAAAAAAAAGCTCTCCACCACTATTATGCATATTTTTGTAGCAGTTGCGTGACTTAATCAAGATCAAGGCCATGAGACAAAATGCAAACTGAAAACACAAAGTCAAGGAAGTAAGGAGTCAGTCCCAGATCCTGTGCTATTTGCTCCCAGTAGTTCCCAGTATGCTGCCAGCTCTGAGCTGCTGGAAACTAATATTGCAATGCAGCTGTGCTCACTAACTCCAGTGGACTATGCAAACAGGGTAGTCAGCATATTTTAAAAATTCCTTGGAAGTGTATTAGTAAATAAAAAAATCTTACACAACAAGGTACTGTCTTTGAAATTTCCCAGGCTTGTCAAATCATCTTGACAGCACATCACGCCTTGTTACACTCGCGTATTAGGTAAGGGTGAATGCCAAAATAAGAACGCATGACAGGCCAATTATCCTGGCCCAAGAATCTTCCTAACTTTTAGTATTTCTCCAGTATTATGAAATGTTATATTAAAGAAGTATCAAAATTGCAGTTATTTATGTATAACTACAGAAGATCTTATAGTTCACACAGGATAGAATTTATTTTCCAGAATGCCAACTTTGTATTTAATTCCAAAGTCTGATTATGCATTTCAAGCTTTGAATGTGCATGACGCATGGGCTGATTAAATTGATTTAAATCATGATATTTTTTTTCTGCTAGTAGGAATCTTAAAAAATAATTACCAGATAAAATTCATCCCAGCAATAGCACAGAAAACTCATGATGTTTTTTTAAATGCTTCAAATTTGAAAGGTGGGGTGAAGTGATAAGCGAAGATCTATCAGTAAAGACTGACTTAACTCTAACCATCTGTAGTATGTTTCTCTGACAGTTTAAAATAATTTCCTACATTAATTGCTTCACCAGATAGTTCTCCTAAGTCTGAAAATGTAGGTGGTCTCTACTCATCAGTATTTTCCCCTATCAGTCACATTTCACAAGGCTGGCCAGCTGCAACATGGTCTCTCTTACTCCTTCCAGTGGATGATTCTGAAGCCGTTCAATTAAGTGAAAGGTTGTTAGCATCAAATACTTGCTTGCCGTAGCTATCTACATTTGAATCCATGCCAGTACAAGGTAATTTGAAAATGAGACATATGACAACTCATCTCCATCACCATAGTGATGGTTTTCCATCTCTGCCTCTATAACTGTGGTTTTTCCATGAATGCACTTATCTCTTTTGAAATTTAATCCCTTACATAGGAATACCAATAATGTGACAATTTTTACTTCAGAAATATAAATTATATAATAAACACCCTCCAAAATATATCTACAGAGATAATGAACCCTGAAAGCTTCTTTTATTAATATTCAAATCCCATAGTTGTTTAAACAATGTGCAGTCTTAATGAATGTACAAAGATTTAAAAGTCAAAATAAACTGTAATTGTATTTATATATAAGTAGAATTAGGTATTCAGCTAAGAAATTATTGAGATAATTTGAAGATGAATTCCTAGCAACAGCAAGCTGCAACCAAACAAGAGAGAATGAGCAAATTATAATCTTTAAGACGGATGATGAAGGAACAACTATATAATTTCTTGCAGTTTATTGGTTATAATAAATAGCATGCAAATAGCCATCTCCTTACACTTGCCAATATGTATTTCTTAGTATTAGAATTAATCCAAGAAACATTAACAGAAATTACTGTGAGGTTGCTTAGAGATATTCAATTCTTGGAAGCTTCATTTACCATGCTCCCAGGATAATTGTTTGAAATCATTCTTTCCATTTCCAAATTGGGAGATATTCTTCAATTATATAACACATGCATGTTCTTGGTAGCCTATTGGAAAAACTACTACGGTGGTAGCACTTAATAACAAGGACTATTGAGTTAAATCAGCAAAATCTGATACCATGGACATGCTTCCAGAAGGGGAAAGCTGGACTACAAACTTTTGTTTCAGAAATCATGGCATCTCAGCTTTAAATTTCTAAAATCATGACTATTTTAAAAATTCCATTATTATTTATTACAGCGAACAGGAAGGAGAGTCATTGATATCCACCTTGTCTGCCACCCAGCAAAGTATGTATGTATCTTGAGTTTAAAGAAATACATAAAGAATCAGTCTTCCTAGTTAATTTTTCCCACTCAGTGAAATAACACCTATCTAGGTAATGATTCAATATTGTAAATAACTATTAACTATAGATTAAACTCATCTCTAAAACCCACTAATTTCAGTGACATTTGAAGTTTGATGCGTGTTTTGAGTACATTGCTGGACTGGAATTCCAGGTTAGTCTGCTAGCAGGTGTTGTTACATCCCATGACAGCCAGGCAGGCTTTCCTGACAAGTGCTGTCAGCTCAATGTTCTGAAATATCAGACGTAACAGCATCATGCAGTGTGTACCTACATTTTAATGTGAACAACATGCAAAATTTCAAGATCAGTTGACACCTGTTTGTCTTTATAACAGAAACATATACATATTAAGATACATAATGAGTTTCCACTGTTCCAATGTTAATCACGAAATATTGCCTGAGGTAATTTCTCTAGCATTTTTCTGGAAGAGTTGCAATTGTCTTCAATATTTGGAAACAAGAATAATCACAAACCTGTCACTTCTTCAGAACACTGGGAAAATTGCCAGTGTTTCTTAATGCAAAGAAAAATGACCTAATGTTTAAAATGCTGATTAAAAACTTGATACTCTTAATTAATTATTTTTATACTATTAATTAATAACATTAACATCTTTAGTTGCACAACCTAGATTATAGTTATAGCATATTGTTCATAATGTGTTCACAAACATATTAATACCTAAAAAAAACCACCTCGAGATCTGCATTTCTTAATCAACTTGACAATACAAAACAAATATTAATTGTTCTTTTCTGCATTATTACAGCAGGAGTCAATATCAATATGAGCATAGTTCCACTTGGAAGTCCAGAGAATGATTTTTCATCCCAAAGGCAATGATTTTTTTATCTATAAAACAAATATCTAAGCCAGTTTGTGGCAACCTAGGCTCTTGTAAATTCTCTCTACCTATACCCAAGCAGAGCTCAGGTAACAAACAGCAGCAGTCACATAAGAGTGAGGTGTCTCACTCTCTGTAGCCCATAGCTCAATCATTTCTGCAGTAGATAAAAATATATGCAGGGTCGGGTATATTCACTACCATCACCAGGGACTTTAGCAGAACCTGAAGCTCAAAAAGCAAATAGCTCTAACACCTCCAGGCTAAAACATAATACAAATACCTGTCAGCTCCTGCCTTTTGACTCTTAACTGGAACCAAGGCTCCCCCTCCACACTGAATACTGAGCTGAGCTCGAGTGTCTCTCATGCCACTACAGAAGTTTTTCTGCCTAGTTTCATACTCAGTAAGGACAGTGGGATGCATATTCACTACTTAGCTTCTTTCTTTCCAAGTGTCTTGGAAAATAAGTACTGGGTGTCTAAGTCTGTTCAGCAGAGGATGAGACTGAAATTACATTTCTTATTTTTCTGGAATGTACTCTGAACACAAGACCTTTTATGAAAATAGTGTAAAATCCACATATTCTCTGTTACCAGAGTGTTAAAAGAGGATGGTGAGTCGTAGTATTTTCTTTGGAATAATGGCATTGGCAACCAGTGTCACAGGAATATTCTGGATTGTGAACAGTAAGTCACCTAACCTAAATACACGGTGAATTTCTACTTCATAAGTATTTTCAGAAATAAATTTTAAAAAGAACCAAAGTAATTTTTTAACCATCTGAACCAGTTACAATATTTAATCCCTGTCTGCACTACAACTGTTATCTGTGGTCTACTTGGTAGTAGTTAAACAAATTT
This sequence comes from Pachyramphus minor, assembly GCA_013397135.1. Taxonomy (NCBI): domain Eukaryota; kingdom Metazoa; phylum Chordata; class Aves; order Passeriformes; family Tyrannidae; genus Pachyramphus; species Pachyramphus minor. The sequence goes on along the minus strand of VYXB01007995.1, from coordinate 468,639 downwards.
CTTTCTAAATATTTACATTGGTACAAATCAATAAAAAACCCCAATGTCTTCTTCAAGAGGAGGTAGGAGGTAAGAGAGTTTTCTCTCAAAGAATTTTTCTTATATCTCACTGAGTAATTATTAAAAAAAGGAATCTAGTTTGATCTGTGTTACTCCCTTTGCAAAGGAGATGACACACACAAAAAAAGAAAAGAACATGAGGAAAAAAAGCAGAAGAATCAAACATTATATAAAAAAATGCCTTTGTCCTTTGGTATGTTACTAAACTTACTAAATAGATAGGTAGAAATATAAAATATACCATGTGACGGACTAAGTGAAACACATGCTTAAATAACACATAGTAGCTTCACATTTCACTCCATGTAATGAGGGGGGAAAAACACCCCATTTTAGATCTTTTTTCTTAATCTCATTTTACATGCAAAGACCACGTTTAATAGTTATTATTTCAGACCACTTTTTGTAGAAGGAAGGTTTATTTGTATAATTTTACTCAAGTTTGTGGTCTATCATTGACTAGGGAAAACATTTAAAACAGTACGCAAATATCAAAAAGAAAGAGGTAATTTTTTCAATTTGGTATTGAGAGAATATATAAGTCAGCAGCAACAGTAACTAATTGAGTCAGGGGAAAGGGTATTGAAGTGTTAGCCTTGATGTTTGGGAGAAAAATGAAGGGCATTAAAAGTTTCCAAGGTACTAAAGAGACAATGTACATTCAAATGTATTTTGTATTTCATAAAGTGGAATCTCCACACAGTATAAATTACACAAATTTGGCAGAAATTTCTATATATGCTATACTGAAAAACTGCATATTTTATCCGAGTTTGGAAATAAGAGTGGGGGAGGGAATGGGAAAAATATCAATGAAAAATATTTTAGTTTGCTTACAAACATGAATGAATATTCTTTAGAAAATTCAGAGAGTTTAGGCCTCAACTAGTGGTTTGAAAACAAGTCTGGTAATTTATCCAAAGGATAACTAGTTTCCATTGAAGACACACTATGACTCCTCCTAAAAGCAAGCCTCCTACAGACAGCAATTGTCAGCCCACATCTGTGCTTGAATCAAAGCTTCAGGCCTGAGCAGTCAGAATCTGAAATATGGCAGGGAAGAAAACTTCAGCCTGCCTTAACATTTAGAGTCAATTTAAACTTTACTTGACCTATCTCTTCTGCTCTGCAGGTGTCAGCTCTCTGGCCAGCTGATTCCCTCACCAAATATGCCATTTTACCTTGCAGTGCTGTTGTAAGGTTAGTGCAGTTCAGAATTGCTGGTGTCCGCTGGAACTGCAGGGCAGGATGGAAGTCAGGGTGTACACCATGCTTTAACATTTATCTGTAATGTGTAGAAAGTGCTGCCACAACAAACTTCAAAAATACTGACAAATACTGATTTGTTAACTCTTGTTAGGCAGTGTTAATGTTAGCTATGGATAAAATTCTGCTAGGTCTCAGACATCCGCTCATCACAAATTTCCCTTTTGTTGGATGTAGCATTCTCCATCACAGATCTTTCTTTACTAAGAGTAAGAATACAGCACTGACAAGTGAATCTTGGAGTGGCAGAACAAAAGCTGTGGTCTTCTACAGATTAATGTCTCATTAAGAATTTTCTAGTGTATAAAATTACGTGAATTCTGACTAAACTTTTTCATAGCTGAAGTATTCACAATATCTCTCTCACACCTGACACTCAACAAGAGGTAAAACATCAAAATCTGCTTTCTCTATTTTCACAGGGACTGGAGAAAACCCCTCCCTTAGGATAATTCGTGAGATTTCAAAAAAAAAGTGATCATGTTTTAAACTTGGTCAAGAAAACCAACAAAACAGTCTCTTACTGAAATACAGAGATGTAGTGCATCAAGAACCAGTGCTTCCATATAATCAGCAATCATTATCTGGAAGAAAAAAAAAAAGAAACACAAAAAAAAAATCCACAAAAGAAACAAATGCTCAGAAATCACTTTAGCGATATTTATACAAGATATTCAAAAGAAGAGATCACACTGGATTGGGAAAACAAACAAAAAATACACTGGATTAATAGGGCAGCCAAATTAAAAGCTTACAATGAAGGCAGAAATTATAACCAGCTTGTAATTCCTAATTTGCATTCATTAAATTGATGAAAATTGGTAAAATAAGTACAGGGATACAGTAGGAAAATTGCATAAATAGCATATGAATCTGAGAAGGGTGTTTTGAATATACATGTTGAAAAACAGTAAACCTGATAACTGAGTTAATACATTCCACACAAGAAAGAATGGACAACACCAGGAGAAAAACAATAATTTCTACAGCATGATAAACAAGGAGTGGTGAGAAGGGAAAGCTGAGTCATCAATCATAAGAAGGTTTTTGAAAACTTTGCTATTTCACCCTGATAGTCCAAAAGAGGATCAACTATCCCATGTCATCCTAGACACTCATTTCTAAAACTCAGAACTAAAATTAGTCTTCCAGCATGGGAAAAACTGTAACTTTGTAGCATCCTTACTCATCTTTGTAAGCTCCTAGTCTGTGATCTGTCACCCTTAAAACAATTTAACCTTAAAATAGTTTGATCTGTGCTCTACTTGCTTTCTCATTTCTGGATGCAGAGACCATTTTTCCATTCATTAAATACAGTTCCTAGTTATTTAACTTGTTCATGCAATTTCAGGAGAGTAAAATTAGCGTTATACATTAAACTGATACAAGAAGTAGACTGGAACAATCATTAAAGTTTTCCTTCTTGTGCCATCTGGACATCACTTTTCATAATATTTTAGTAAGAATTTTTTTTCTAGCAAACCAGTTTACACTATCTGTAATATATTCACAGCTGCAGCTCTCAGTAATAGCTAACCTTGTTATAGGTATTCTTTAGAATAACCATATGGATATTCCTTTTAATACTATCTGCAGTAACCCTGGGACTGGAGTTTAAGGGAAGTAAGTGAGGTGGGCAGAAGAATTTTAATCCTGGACTTCAAAAAAGTAAGCTTTAGCCTTTCCAGGCATCTTCATTCCAGCATCCCAAGGGAAACTGTGTCAGAGGGAAAAAGGATCAGGGAAGCTGGCTGATTTTCAGAGTCTTCTCAGAGCAGAGGAATGGTTCTTTCCAGTGTGCAGGGAGGCAAGCAAGCATGGCAGAGGGTCAACATGGGTGAACACAGAACTCCTGTCTGTGTTCAGAAAAGAGCAGATGCTACTTAAGGTGGAAGCAGCAGCACAAAGACATTGTCTGCACATGTAGGAACAATCTGGAAAGTCAAAGGTCAGATGAAACTGAAATTACAAGAGAAAAGAAGAAAAGCAAAATGAAAGGTGTTTGCATCAGTAGAAAAAGGAAAGGTAGGCAGAATTTAGTTGAAGAAAAGAATTTGGTATCACTTAAGCCATTTTGGAGTATGAAGGTGGTGGGTATCAGACAGGTGTCATGAATGAATTTTTTAGGTTGCTCAAAGATTCATATCTCTCCATTCTAATTTCTGTAACAGATTAATTAATTTACCGAAGCTGAAAATTTTAATGTTATATTAATTTATATATCTTATATTTCTTATTAAGAAACTTTAAGAGACAAGCCCCCTTTTTCAAACTGATCTTAATTTGAAGTCAAAATGGCTAAAGAATACTTAAATAGAAAGTAATGACACTTATAATAAAAGTATAAAATGCTTCCAGCTGATTTTGTTATGATTTGCTAATTTGGTGTACTCCTAGGAAGATTAGAAATATGTAAGAACATTATCATCCTAAATGCTACTCTCACTTCCAGCATTGTCTTTTGTATATTTAAGTTAGTGAGAACATCATATCACCTGGATTCTCTTCCATGATCAATGCAGTAAGTTTCCAAAGGTGATATTTGCATAATTACACATGCAGAGCAACAAAGATAAATTACCACATATCCAATAGGAAAGTATTCTCTATTCTCACCATTGCTCTACACTATTTGGCAGAACTAAATAGGAATGCAGTATCCCAGATGTTGCCATGACAGGATTGTCTAAATTCATTGTAAATTTAATAGGTAACTGTTACAGGAGTTATTCTGCACTTAGGCTTGTATAGCTGGCAGATGTAGGAAATGATATTTAGAAAGGAATGGCAGGTCTTAAAGACCAAGAAAAATTAGAAAAAAGAAGATGCTATGTAGGTTCTATGTAGCATAAGTGTCCAAAAACCTTAAGAAATTTTAGGGAAGATCTAAAAGAAGCTAACATTATAAAAATACTTTAAAACATTACTCTTTCTGAAGTTTATAAGTTTGCAAAGAAATTCAGTCAGACACCTGATGTAAGTTAAACATGTAATCTTTTTGGATGCTATTTCATTACAAAGTCAGCTCAGAGATTAGAGTGTTCAGATTTACTTAGTTTAGGCCATCAAAATTAAAAGCCATAGCTGAGAGCAAACAAGGCACTGCACCTGGATGTTGCAGACTCTTCTAGAAACATATCCTATGATTCTTTGTTGCATGATTCATTCCAGTTCTTTCCCAATAAACAGTGAAACAACTTGTCAGTATTTCTGGATACCTTGAAAAGTGATGGAAGAAGACGAGAACTGATGTAATTTAGCTTGCACTATCACTAGCAAGACCAAGTTACCCATGAGTGTAAAACATTCAAACTACATCCTACACGTCTCTGCTGGAACTTCTGTATTGAAAAACACATTATTTACTTCCCTTTTCGTAAGTCTAGTATGTGTTTCATTCTATACCATAGCCTTCAATGTGCAATAATTTAATATGCAAATATACTATTGGCTTAACAGTTTACCTTTTTACTTCAGAACAGCGGCATTATTGCCTAAATCATTAAAACCAACACCTTATCATCCAGATCAGAACAGTCCAATATATACCTGCAAGCTTATACAGATACACATATACACGTGCATAGCGAATGAAATACTTTATGAGAATGGAACTATTTTTTACCAACTATTTTTGCAAAAACTGTAAGCATAAGAATATGTATGTGGTTAAATAAAGACATACCTATTGGGCACACTATTGCCCTAAGCCAGCTCCTAGTCAGAGACCTCAAACTGTAGCTGACACAGTACTACATCCAAGCTAATGAGCCCACTGAGTGCCTGCAGGTAAGAGCAAGCTACTTTGTGCCTGGCCAGACTGAGTTTGTTTTATTACCTGGAAACAATTTTGCAGGCACTTTTTTAAAAGTGAAGATACTATACTCAAAACTAGAGCCACAGATTACCATATAAATGAATCACATCTTCCAAAATACCAGAGAAAACCCACAGATTGATCTGGTGTAAACCATCCTGCTTTACTAAAATCAAGAAACTAGGGCAGTGACAGAGATCCTTCATTTAAAGGATCATCAGATGAAAACAACAAGAAATGCACAGCAATAAATTTTCCCAAGTTCAAATATAATGAATTAAATAGTGCTCAGAAAATTATTTTCTTGGAAAAATAAAGAATGCATACAGCTGATATATCATTGCATTAAAACATTGTGTTTGCATGTAAAGACTATGAAGTTACCATATTCTAGTGAATCTGTGATATACATAAACCTCATAGGGTGCATTTCAGTTCTAAGACTGATATTTAGAGACAGGATCTGAAGACTCTGACCCTTTTTAAAATACAAACGTTACTCTAACAAGCGGCAAGTTGGTAAAACTCTTTGCAAACAACAAAAAATACCAAATACCTTATATCCTTTTGCCTTCAAGGCTTTTCTGCCTCAAATTTTTCTCCCCTTCTTGTGTGATCCATTTAACAAGAGCTGAACTTGAAGTCATTTAGAGTTAAAGGTGAATGCCAAGTTTCATCTCGAGTAATTCCAGAATCTGTACATTCTCAGTCATACACATTTCATATGTGTATCATATGTATTCATATGTGCAATCAGCCACTACCATACATATGAAGATGAGAAAAATAGATATGGTTCGATAAATTTAAAATTTGTTTTTCTACACAGAAAAACTGATGCATATCATTAAACTCTTCCTTTTTCATCCTTGAAGAATGACATTCATTTCTTTACTTTTCTAAAAAAAATTTTTTATTGTAATTTTGTATTCTAGTCACTGCAGTTCCTTCAACCTCTGACAGTTAAGATGTATTGCTAGAAAGAAGAAAATCACAAAACTCTAAAAATTAAGTTGATTTATATTAATTTATCTACCTAATTCCTACAGAAGTATGTTCTTTATTAACTTCTGGTCTGAGAAAAGAAATGCCTCATTAATTTTAAACTCGTCAATCTGAAAATGCTTTCCATGTCAGATAGAATAATGACTGACATTACAGAGAGCACAATAAACTGCACAGAAAATACAATCACCCATTATTCACTGTCATATGAATTTATACTCATGTGTGTAAATACACATTTTTTTTGTACTATGAAAGCCTTCAAAATTTTAGAGCAACTGTGATGTAGGGGAGGAGAGAGATAAAGAACATGGATTTAGAAATTTGTATAGAGACTGATAAAATACTGACTTTTGCATATCTTTGGAATATCTTTGAGCATACTGCTCACCCTTGATCCACAGACCTAGAGATCTCTTCACAGAAAGCAATCAAGCTGGTCAGATTTAATTTATTCTCGGTAAATCCATGCTGACCTGTTCCCACTTACTGTTTTTTCTTGTTTCTGTTCTGAAGTCCATTTGAATGCAATGTTATATTATATTACTAGTATCTATAGTATCTATATATTATATTACTAGTATCTTATATTAACTATATCTATCTGTCCTATTTAATTTCTGAAATCTGATAATTTAAGAAGTTCTGATAAATTAAGAAGTTCTTCTCAAGTTTGTTACAACAGAAATTGGTTTTCACTTTTTCTTTCTTGTTATACAAGGCATGGAAATGCCACAAACAGCCTGACTGATTAAAAATCTGATTGAATGGATGGAAAGTGGGGAAACAAATAAACAGTAGTTTCATAATATGTGCAGATGTCAGCTAGGTAAGCTGCTTTTTGGGTTTTTTTTTAACATATCAGTTACCTAAATGGGTACAAAGAAAAATGAAATCTGTCAATGTGTCTGTTAAAGCACACCTCCATGCCACCTTTTTGTAGTCCCCATGGAGGCTTGCTCATCTCATTCAATGTTAATAGTCAAATTGTGTTACTTGATTTATTGCAACTAATTTAATTTGAAGATAAAAACCTCAAAGGGGGGTGAAAAAAAAACCCTCAACCCAGATTACATTGGGGTAACAACGTAACAAGAACTAGAACAAATTAAAATTAAGTTTATGAGGGAAAAAAAATTATGTACTATTATGAGGTATGTTTTTCGCCATCACATAGAGTTACTCTGAGGCATTTCCTCTGCAATATCCAAATTACATTTGCTGTTCTACAAGTATGAGTCATTCTTCTTGTCTTGCCTCAATATCTACTCATTTATTAATTTATACATTAAAAAAAGGATCACCCAACCATTCAAGTGATATGAAGATCACACCTGAAAAGACTTACTAAAGACTTATGAATTGCTATCAGCTTTGAATTAGCTATTACAGTGGTTTTTTTGTTAAGACTGGTTATCATTTCTCCGCAAACAATAATCGTTAATGCCTGACAACTAAGGTCTGTTCACCGAAACTTATACTTCTACACAGATCTCCTGTTTTTCTCAAATAAAACCTGTTATTAAGCTAAATTAATGTACATAACATTTCTCTCAAAGTATATCCAGACTCCTTCTGGAACTGATCTAAGCAAACTTTGAATACAAAGTTTACATTCACCCACCTCATACTTTGATGGAGCTTTCCTTAGTTTATCAACATTTTTCCTGTATTGGGTGGCCCATAACTGGATACAGTATTCTAGATGTGAACCAACAGTTGGTATCACAAGCAATAGAATCTCTCAAACTGCAGGAATATGAGATGTTTTTACAGTACCACAGAAGTCTTAGAAGTCAAGCCCACATGTCAAATTCAGGGAAAAGCCTGCCCTCTCTCTCTTATTCCCCAAAGGACTCACAATTCATGAGACTGTCATCTGGTTTAATTATTTCTTTTAACAAAACACAATGCTAATGTGAGCAAGTTCAGAAACATCATAGGACATTTTTGAAGATATATTTAGCAGTCAAAGTATCTACTTATATTTATTTCATATTCTAAGCTCCAAATTGCAAGACACAACAATAGCTCATTAAAACAATTATGGGTAGAATACAAGTTGGCCACTCTAAATGGATATAATGCACTACATTCACAATTTGTATGATATTTGATCCTTTTTCACAAGAATTTGAGTGACTGAAGTCACGAAATTAACAAGTTCCTCGGATTCTACTAAAGTGTGTTCTCTACTCACTGGCAAAAGTGAAAATAATTCTTGTCCAACTTTCTTGTCCCGCATTATATTTTTCACACACATTAAAGAAAAAAATAACATATGGCATGTTCTACAAATAGCCTGATATTCAATTTTTTATGAGGCAGGTGTGGGAAACTCCAAGCTGACATGAATTTTAAAGCAAATGTTTTCATTAAAGCTACTTCTATCAGAAACCCACTATTCTCAAATATTTCAATCTAGGGTGTTAAAAGACATGAAGACTTACTTAAAGATGCAAATTAACTGCACTAACATTGTGCTAACAAAAATGCCACAGAATACATACAAGTTCTTACAAAGAACTGTACACTTCCTTTCAGTAATTTTTAAGAATTTTCATGGAGTGAAAGTGAAGCTGGTTGGCTAGTAGTTCCCCCATCATCATTTTCCTTCTTGAAAAATGAGTGCAACAATTAACTTTTTGAATTTCTTGGGAATTCCCTGAATCTGTAGACTATTTTAAAAGTAATAGAGATCTCTGACTTGATCAGCTTTCACTGCTTGTTGTTCCTCTGTTTGGATTCTGTATCTAGGTACAAAAATTTGTGAGACCTTATAGGGAATATGTAGGCAAAGAAGGCACTGATGTCTCTACCTTAACTGCATCCTCTACATCACTAAATGACTGACCTACTTGGTCACAGTATTGACTGTGCCATCAATATTACGTAAAGAAAATAACTGATTTTTTTCTCTCAGTTTTCCATAATTATTAAGTTTCTACATGTTCCAAATCCTCTTTACCACACTGCAGTCAATAAATAGAACATATCTTTTCTAGTACTTCAATTAGTAAGCCTGTATTTTATATTAGCTTCTCAGTAACAGGTAGTTAGACATTAAACTTTGCCTAGTATCATATATTAAAAATCAAGACTAAAGTTTAATATCTCAGCATCTGATTTTGTTCAGATTTTCCCTTAATAGACCTAAGTTAACGGACCACGGGTCAGGTGTTATTCATTGATTTGTTCTCTGAAACTCCAACAAACTGACACAAAACTGCTTTCAAATAGATTAATTTATTTTGTTCCTTATGCAAGTAATTTTTTTAGTGCTTTTTGATATTGCCTATTTGATAGAATGATGTTTTTGCTTATTGAAAGAGGTAGTAGTTTCAAGTAGTCACAGGATTCAGTTTTCTGAAAATTGTAAACATTTTATTTACCCCCTTTGGCTCTTTGATGTAACCAAATTTACAGATGAGCATCATCAACACATTTGGTTATTTTCTTAAAAAAAACCCAAAACATTAGCTATTTTGCCTACTACTCCTAGAAGATATTTTTGAATATTCAAGAAAGAAAGAAATACCGTTAGCTGTTGAGTTCATCCTTTATTACAGAACTCTTTGAATACCTATTAGAAAAATTAATGGGTGCATGGCTACCTGCCTTTTGTATGTCCATATAGAAAGCCTGTTATCCGGAATTCACATTTCACAGTCCTTTAAGTTCAGAAACACTCTAATATAATTCATGACATACCAAGTCTGCATAATAATGTTAATATTCAGATATACTGATCACCAAATCAAACACACTATTAAAGAAAGGGGAAAAAAAAAGAATCTGTATTTCTAATGGGCTGATACCAGACTAGACAGTAAAAACAAACAAACCAAAAAACCCAAACAAACCAAACCAAACCACACGCATTAGATTAAAGATTCTTCTAATCATTAGGTATCTAACAATAACAGTATCTCTAAAATGAAGATCAAATGTGGGACTTGAATTTAGCCTTTTCACCTCAACAGTTCTGCTGCATATAGAGATAACAGTTTCCCCTGTTATGTTAGGAAAAACAAGGGTCAGGAGTCAGTGTCCAAGATTTCTGCCCAGTTGAGGGAGCAATCAAATTATGATGAACCTTTTCCTTTTTAGTGGGGCAACCTCCGGGCAGCAGATAATGAACCTCTGCCAGCACTGCCTGTCAGAAACTGAACAGATCTCAGTATAGAATGAGAAAAAAGGATGAATTTGAAAAGAAATACTGTTTTTCAAGACAAACTCGTGATAAGGAATGTTATTTAGAGATGCTGTCTTCTCAGAAAATATTTCTGTATAGAAGAGAGGAAAATTTAAGAAAATTCAAAAGTGTGTTTTTCCCTCACAGAGCTGAAAAATGTTTTTATATCATTGTTTATGTCATTGTTAATCTAAAGTTCTCCTTCTGCAAAAAAATAAATATTCAAGAACTTGACCTTAGTAAATTATATAGTAGGTAATGATTAAAATGAAATTTCCATCAATCTGATGTTCCAATAGAATATTAAAAAATGTTGGTTTGGGACAAGTATTTGAAGTAAAATACCAAAGAGTAACACCAAACTGCATTCAGGCAGTTTTTTCCTCACTTCTCTTTCTCTATCCTGTGGTTTAGCCCTTTCTTAAATGAGTTTGCCTAGGGGCACCATCATCTCAGCTTAGGGGCTCAGCTGTGTCCTGCTGAGGTCTTGTATACCAGAACTTGCTTCTGCGGGTGTAGGTGTACAATAAGGTTTTGTCCAAAGACAATAGCATAAGCCAAATATATAAAACTACCTGAAATACACATTCCTCAAACTTACCTCGTTGCTTTTGAAAGCCTTTATACAATTAAGCACTTTGACAAACTTATATTTATGAGCAGTAATGTCTCTATTCCAAAATATCGCTGAGCAGAATTTTAATACAATTGTTTGAAAAGATGTGACACACACACATACAGAGACGAGAAGTATGATTTATTCAGTAATTAGAATTCACAAGACTTTCTAAATGTAAAAAAAAATTATTGACTACACGAGCTGTGTTTGTAACCCATTAGAACAGCTGAAGTTTTGAATAATACTGTAAAGGGTTAACAGAATTACTAATCACAGCTGTAACTTTGTTGATAAACTGTATTTAGGCTTTTTCTAACTAGTAAAAATGTTTTATTTTTTACCATAGTTTACTACAGAAAAGCAAACTTAAACCTTGTTACTGAATGCAGTAATTTTTTTTTTTTTGAAAACATGTCTAAAAGCCAGTCACATCCCATAGTTTTCTATGGATCCACATTAATTTTCTGTTCTTCTTTTGTGCTCTATTATCTAGTGTGTACATTGGTATATAAATGGAAAGTCAGTTATGTGCATTTTATTTCATACTGTTCATCTTTTCTCTCTTAGCTACTATTAAAGATCAATAATTTTCAGAATAGGCAAGCAGAATGCCAAAGAAGAGTCAAAACACTGACAATGTGACTTGTCTTTCACATCCAAGGTCACTTCAGAACCTTTCTCAAGGTGTTAGTCTTCCTGCTCATAGATAGACAGTGGTTTTAGCCTACTAGACAGTTAAGAACTCCATGTAATTGTTAAAGGGTTTAAAAACAGGACAAATTTTTTTAGTCAAAGGTAATAGGCAAGCAGAATGCCAAAGGAAATTACAAATATATCTTCTAATCTGTCCATAGCCTGCTCCCACATTCCTTGCAATCTGATTCTTAAGGGGGTTCTTGAGAGTCCTATTTTTCAGTCATTCTGGCTTCACAGACAAGTTGATTTCCTAGAACAAGAGAGTGGTTTGGGTTGGAAGGGATCTTTAAGATCACCTAGTTCCAACCTCCCTGCCATGGACTGGGATACTTTCCACTAGACCAAGTTTCCCAGAACCTTATCCAGCCTGGTCTTGAATACCTTCAGGGACAGAGAGTCAACAAACCTCTCTGGGCAACCTGTTCCAATACCTCACCACCATTACAGTAAAGAATTTCTTCCTAATATCTAATCCAAAACTACATTCCTTCAGTTGAAGGCCATTCCTCCTTATCCTATCACTACATATCCTTGTGAAAAGTTCCTTTCCAGGTCTCTTGTAGCCCCCTTTTGGTAGTGGGAGGTGCTATAAGGACTTCACAAAGCCTTCTCATCCTGGAGAAGAACACCCCCAACTCTCTCAGCATGTCTTAGGAGCCTGAGAGATATTCTAGCCCTGTGATCAACTTAGTGGCCCTCCTCTGGCCTGGTCCCAGCAGATTCACACCTTTCTTGTGTTGGGGGCCCCAGTGCTGGCCACAGTACTTCGGGTGGGGTCTCACAAGAGCAGAGCAGAGGAGCAGAATCACCTATCTCGACCTGCTGGTCATACTTCTTTTGATGCAGCCCAGGATGAGGTTGGCCTTTTGGCAAGTGTACATTGCTAAGTCATGTTGAGCTCTTAATCCACCAAGACTCCTGAGTCTTACTCCCCAAGGCTTGTCTTGATACATTATCTGCTCAGCCTGTACTTGTGCTTGGAATTGCCCTGACGCAGGTGCAGAACCTTGGATTTGGTCTTGTCAAACTTCATGAGGTTCACACAGGCCCATCTCTCAAGCCTGTCCAGGTCACTCTGAATGGCATCCCTGCCATCCAGTGTGTTGACTGCACCACACCAGCTTGGTGTCATCAGCAAACTTGCTAAGGGTGAATCCCACTGTCCATGCCACTGACAAACATATTAAAATTTATAAGCCCCTCCTGGATCTTTATTAATTTCCTGACTTTCAGAAGGTAGAGTCTGGTTTGGGATGACTTTTTTCCTCTCCCTCTCTAATCAAATATCCCTTTTCCATATCCCGTGCCCATACCCTACATCTTATGTTAACTTCTATAGCTTCTACAGAAACAACAGTTCCCAAAAAGCTTGCACAGAGACTGAAAACATTTTTTCTACCTTAAAATGTCCGTAAAGAGGCCATCACTTATGTTGAGCAGAAAACCCCAAACAAACAATTTATTTCCACTATAGATTCCCAAACTATCTATGCAGATTCAATTAACTCCGGCTTCAGCCTGACTTGATGCTGTTTGCTACTGAAGGATTTAGGAGCTAGCAAAGTTTCTCAGTCAGGTGCAGGATGGATCTGCTTTCTCTTTCACAACCACTACAGGAATTCAACATGTGACATGGAAGGATAACTAGTTCTCCTACTGAGTAAGTTTTCCAGATTATTCTTTTTATCAGCTACTGCAAATGAAGAGCAAATGGGAAGGAAAAAACAAAAAAAAAAAGACAGGTTGCCACAGAAAATTACAATCCTATGGTCACTATATCTTGCCTCTCCTTTGCATGCTTGCCTCTAAATTCAAATGAGACATGAGGGAACAAACACCCTTCATACATTAAAGAGGAACTAGATCTACCTATCTAGCAAAATGCTGATGTAAAGTCAAGTGCCCCAATAATGATAAGCCTATATCCAGAAGTGCCCCAGACCTTCATCAGCTCCAGAAATAGAAGTTCCCAAACTAATATTTTGTAAACATCTGATAAAGCAAACAAGGGAATATGCAAAATGTAGACCTCTTTGAAGCTTAACAGCAGAAGATAAAAAACACAATTTCTTAAAGAAATTATGAGGAATTCAGCAGAAAATAAAAGCTCATCTACATATTTCTCAGGTACATTTAGAAAATTTTTTTTACATTATAAAAAAGAAAAAATATAACTACCTCACCTCCTCTCTGGATTTTTTTACGTACTTACTCAGAGTAGTCTTTAGAATTTATATTGAGCTAGAAAATATTAAATGACAACACTAGACATGAAGTACCAAATTCTCTTCCCTCATAAAACACATTAAATACGAATGGACCGCAATGACAAACAGTAAGAAACTTTCTAGTTTACAGAAGATTAATCAAAGTGAACATTAAGAACTGGGACAAAATAAGTGTTAAACAAATAAATCAAACTTGAAATTTCCCCTAGAAAATGAAGACAAATTCTAGTAGTTTGAAGGACGTTGCTAAGAATTTTTATGGACATATATAATGAAATGAGAAGTGGCAGCTCCTTAATAAATGTTTCTTTCTTTGAGTAGTTTTGTATAGCGAGGATATATCATGAAACACACAGACTAAGCTTTTTGGTGTATTTCCTTTCAATACCTTTTCCTTAGCTTTCTTAAAAATATCCATATAGATACATCTCTTGGCAATGTGTCTAGGACTGGTTTATAAGAAACTAAAAAGTTGACAAAATAACTGATTTTTGTATGGCAGATCTTGTTGTATTGCAAAACATTTACTTACAAAATGAAGTAAAATGGTTTATCTTCGCCTAACACATGGTCTAATAAAAAAGCACCCACATTACATTCAAATCAGGCTGGCAGGAACATCCAGAAATCAGAACAGATAGTAAGAAATACTAGCAGTGCAAACTCAAAATAAGAATAGAAATAATCAAGAAACTAAAAGAAAACAATTATTTCTTCTTCCCTCCTCACAGGGCAGATATTATGCCCTTGGAAGGATACTGAATGCTTATTTCAGCACCTCATTGTTTCTGCACTGCTTACGAAATTTTTTACATATTTTTCCCTGTTAGATGAAACGTCTCAGAGCAACCACTTAGTTCTGCAGGTGCTCACTGTAAGGGGGAATATGAGTCAGCCAGCTAAAGGGCAGAGGTAGAAATGCCTTTTTACAAAGTCCTGTGGTAGCCAGAGCAGTTGTGCTGGAAGGACTGCCACTTCTCTGGATTCCTCTCAGTTGCAGGTTCTGAGTCAGCTGAAAAACCTGCAAGAAAAGTCACCTGCTTCTCTTCCCTTCCTTTCCTAATCTCAAATGTGCAAAATCTTGCAATACCACAGTCTACTGACAGTCTGATGACAGGAGAGAAAATTCACTTTGTACTGATGGTGCTGTTTTGTGCAACCTGCAGACCTTCTGCAAGTGAAATCGATTTAGCTCCCCAGGTCTAAATTACAGGAAGTCGGGCAAAGAATGAAGAACAACTCACAAGAGACTGCAGTCATGCTCTCAATCTATGTACTTTCTAGTGATATTTAGATCTGATGGACTCTGACTCCTTTTTATCCATTTATTTTCTCTACTGATCAAGGGTATTGGTCAGACCTGTTACAAAAGAAATTGTATTCGTGATTTCCCTATGATACTTCAAGGAAATCAAAACAATAAATACTTAGCAAAAGGTAATTTCTTTTACTTTAGTATTAGGTGGAAAATTAGCTCACTTGTGTTCCCAAGGTAAGATGAAGCTTTCTTCAGAAGTCCTAACATGCAAGTGAGCAGTGACTTAAAGAACAAATCCCAAAAAAACCCTGAACTTAAGAAAGCAAAGGGAATAAAGAAAAGGTTTTCAGTTCTATAATACTCAGGATTTTAGTATATTCAGAGAGATAAGTTATTGAACTAAGACCTGAAACACAAAACAAACTTTTCAGGAGAGGGCACTTTTGTCCAGAAAAGGCTCTTGCAGGATAAGGATTTGAAATTTTTCTCTTTTTCCATTATTTATATAATTTAGGGAAATTGAATGAATTTTATATAAATAAATATTTTTATATGACTGATAATGTAATGATTTTATTCTGCCTAATAGATACTGACATTTCCACAGTACAGAGCATCATGACATACAATATCTAGCCATGTGGATATTATCCGATGGCAGCTTCATACACACCAAGGCATTCTTGTTCAATTTTAGTACCTCAGCTGAAGTGGCCAATAAGCCTTTTAGGCAAATTACAGAACATTTTACTACTAGAAAAGCACTATTAAGGAGTTCACTTGTTACTCATCTTCATTGTGACAGCATTTTTATTTCCCTCTCTACTGGGCACAGCTATATATTATTTATCTAGAATTCATCATTGTAGTACAGCCTTAAAGATAGATTCCTTTATTAAATTTCCAGTACAAAAAAAACTATGTTTCATGCTTTTAGTGATTCCTCATTTAAACAATTACATGATAGGAAAGAAAGATACAAGAATCAGTGCCTTTCTTCATACAGAGATAGGTGTGGGAGACGTAGAAAATAAAAAAATAAAAAAAAAAAAGGAATAGCTAAATTTTCATAGATTCTGGAATTAGGTATTCTTGCCCTAATATGCCTCTCACTATTCAGTCTAAAGGGGGCAATTGTAGACATCACAGAAGGTGAACAACCAATCTCTGGCCTTGAGATACAAACAGATTTCATTACATTTGAATGTCATTGCATTATAGCTGGATGAAATATTTCAAGTCATTTCTGAACAGAGTCCATTTTTAAGCAGCATGAAAAATTGAAATGATAACACTTAGTTGGTTAAGTCCTTATAAATACATAACAGATGTGATTTTAGGGCATGAATGAAAAATTTCACAGAGGTGACCTATCTTAGCAATCTTGTCATTACAAAACCTTCCATAACTCTCACAGCAAGAATTTGTAAGTCACAAAAAGAAAACCACAAACTAGAGTTGCATTACAAGTAATAATACATGTAAAATTCAAACTGTAATGCAAACTGCAGATAATCATCTGTCTGTTCCAGCTATCCAACTGTCTTTTTTTTCCTCCCAGATCTACTAATATTGGTCAATTTACATTATTTTTTGAAACATAAATAATTAGTTGTAGTGCTCATTGTTATTTTGTGAACTATATACCCAGCTGTTAAACATTTAATCTGTGGAATTTCCGTTGACATTTCCATGTCATTAGAATGGGAATACAAAAGCAACAATATATATCTTCTACCTCTGTACCCGGCTACATAGGAAGGTGACACTTACGCATGACAAGGCAGACTTTGCCTTTCACCTGATACTTTCACTTCTTTTTTACATTATTAGTTAGAGGATAAAAGTAATGAAATTCATGTAATACAATAATCTGTGTTTCTGAAACTCCTGAAAGAAGAATAATTTTCTGAATGGTAGTCTCTAAGGTTTCCGACTGTCACAGTCCTAACACAAAAGAAGCTGCCTTTTTTTTTTCCCCTCATGAAATGAACAAAATATCTTTAAAGAATGCACAAGCAAGTTTGGGAAAATTGTTCTAGTTTTCACTTTTAGTCTCAAATATATAAATTCATATTCTGTGAGAACAACTTTTTGATGAAATAACTATTATTTTAAATTTTATCTTTTAATAGTTCCAGTACTTGTTGAAGGAGAAGCAACACTGACTAGTCAGGAGAAGGTCTGCAGGAACGTTTCTTGGAGTAGGAAAAGAGCATTCAATGTCACAGAATCATAGCATGTCCTGAGTTGGAAAGGACCTTAAAGATCATCTAGTTCCAAAACTCCCTGCTGGGGACATGGATACCTTTTATTAGACCTTTCATAGCTGCATCCAACCTGGCCTTAAATGTTTTCAGGGGTAGGGCATCCACAACTTCTGTCCTGTGAACTCGGTTAATAATTTTAATTTTCAACTTAAAAAAATAAATTACAAAGTAGAAGTGATAAAGGTGTTGAACAGTGAACTGAACTGAGAGGTTTCAACACAAGTCTGCCTAGATTAGTTACAGAGTGGAGCTCAGCTCTGGCAGCTGCGCTTACTACTTTCCCACCCCTTAAAGGCAGATACCTAGAACACACTCATCCCTGAAAGGAACAAAGGCAGTGGCATAACAAATGCCCAGGCCCACTCTGCCTATTCCATGCAACCAGGTCATAGCTCCTGGATCTCTCAATCCACGGATATGTTCCATTCCTTGAAGCCAGGTAGAAGCCAACAACAGTTCAGCAAGTCTGACTAATGCTTCATTACTGAGCCCCACATCACCCCAGTACCATCTTCCGCAGTTCACCTTCCTCCCTGCAACTGGTGGGCCACAGCCCTTCCTCCTACCACCACTACAGCCCATAACCCAACATGATTCCCCCACCTCGGAGTGGAGGCCAAAAAGAGACGGCTACACTAGTACCTCAACATGAGGGAAGATGAAGTTGCTTAGTCGGATTGGAGTCAAGGAGAATGAAAGATCAAAGTACAATTCTGAGAGTGTCAAGAACCACTTCATTTTGGAAAGGAACATGCTAATTACACAAGAAAGTATTACCTATTATTTCAGGTGTTCTGTTGTTAAATTAACTCCTTAGTTGACATACTCTGTATAGACCACCAAATGCGAAGCTGACTTTTACTTTATCCACCACAAAGTGAAAATCTAGTGTATGTAAATCAAAGTGCTACCACCATCTTAACAATTCACAATTTCAAACACAAAGAATAGTTAATACCTGTTTTCTTAATCAATGCTCTTGACTGATGGGCTACATAGAATGACAATCTATTCTCTGTCTCTGGAAATGGAAATGTTTATTTTGCAATGACTGTGATTTCTAGCCTTCATAGCTGAAGTCTACAAGTGATCCTTGCCCAAAATCAAATGTGTCTGTTCTTCTCTTCAAATCTCCTATCTCATGGTTCTGTGAAATTTTATTATTCCTTGCTGTGTTAAGAAAAGATGGCAAAATATTGATAGTATATATATATATATATATATCCAGTTAATAAGAGGCATGACAAATTGTAAACACAAGCACAAATTCAAATAATTTTTCCTTCTCTAAAACCTTTTCCTGCTGCACTTTAACATAATCCACCACTCAGCAAAATATAATAGGTAACAAGCATTTCTTGTGAGTCAACATGTCATTTTATTTAGAGATCTAAATGTATGGTCAGTAGTGACTTGAACCCTTGCAAGCTGTCACAAGTACAGCTGGTTGCATAGAAGCCAAAACTTTCACCTTGCTAGTCTTCAGCTATCCTGTCCTAGTCAAAAATTTACATATATGACCTTGAATAATTATTCAGACAGAAGTTTCCATTTTAGAAGAACAATTCTTCTTTGTAATTGATCCCATGCAGAGCTATTACTGACACACAAAAACAATTGCAAACCATTTACACATATTACTGCATTTTCATTTAAAAGAAAAAATATAGAAATATGGTGATAATGAGCTGTTTCAAGATGCAGAATAGGGGTAGGGAAGAACTCTTTGTTTAACTGCATTTAGAAAGCTCTTTAAAGCCATATAATTGTAAACCCCAACATTTTTATAATATTAACAGATCTTTGATATAGGTTATAGCATAAATAATACTTTTCAGAAAGATTTCTAAATGCTTACATTTTCTTCAAAGCATTGTATTGTAGCAGACTTTTACAATTAACATTCCTATGGTTGTGGGGGCACCTAGTGGCAAACTAAATCTTTATTTGTAAGGTAGTGCTCATCCATTATCAGAAACCTGTTCTCTTTTGTTTTAAGAGAACGATTCTCTTACTTGCACAAAAAACTATTCTTCTGTGTAAGATAAATTTCAACACAAAGTAACATCAAGAATTAACAGCTGAAAACAACACCTCACCAATTTCACTGATCCCCTCTGCCCTGCCCGGACTGATATGTGTCTATGAAAAATGGACTTTTTATCCTGTATGCCCTGTCAGAACTCTATACTCTCTAAGCAACTCCTTTTAGACATTTCACATGAGAAAGATTTAATGTTTAATACTAAACTTACTTATTGGAAGACATTTCATATGACACTGGATTGTGATTTAGCAGAGGGATATGACAGTGTAGTGAAATCACAATACAAGCAGGACATAACAGCTCAATATACAGTTGGATCACAACGCAAATACGATTTCTATTATTGATCTTTATGTTTGTTATCATGGCACTGTGTATCCCCAGTCACCAGGAGTTCATACTTAAATTGAATCCAGCTCAAGGTCATTTCTATCTTCAAAGTTTATTCTGTTGCCTGTTTGGTTTTTATACTCTATTGAGTGAGTTACAACCTTCCTGCATGCTGGTCTGGCCAGTTCAGAACAACATTCCCAATCTTTACTAGTTTAGGAAGAAAAGAAATTAATCAATTACACAACCATTTGATCCAGTCAACAGATACAGCCAGCTGATCTAAACCGAAGTCCACCTTCCAGGCCCCCTTGTGCTGACCTAAATTCAGCTTTCTTTGAAAGAGCTGTGGTCACTCCTTTGCTTTCTTCCCTGAGCTACATGGGCAGACTGCCTGTGCCCGCCTCCTTTGAGCAATCTTCCACAGCAGCAGGATTGTTGTTCAGTCACACCACCATGTCCTTTTCCTTGCCTCCATCAGAAAGGGACCATGCAGGGACAGATTGTCAATTATTTAAAGCTGTGCTCAGATTCAGAGAGGAGACCACCCGGAAAAAATTAGTTTTCCCTCCCTCAGGCCAAGATGTGCAACATAATATATGCAATAGGTACAAAGGTCAGGAGAAGTTTTTAATTTGCATGTTTCCTAAAATTTAATACCTTGGTCATTTTCAGCATAAACCGCTTTTGGTGTTCCCCTGTTCTTGCTGCCCAGATGAGAGCCATTTTTGAGTATCTTAGAAAATATAAAGAACCTCTGTCTGTATTTGAGGAAGTTTCCTCTCCCCCTTCTCCCCAACCCCTTACTGACATTGACATCTTCTGGCAACCCAGCACTAAATTTCCACAAAAATTATTCACATATTGAGATATTATAAAATCTTCCCTCATTTCAAAAATAAAACATTTTATATGAACAGTGTAGTTTTTATTGTTTCTTCTATTTTATTGTTTCCTCTATTCAAACTCTAGGTGCAGCTTTCCAACAAGCTACCTGAGTTGTCCTCTATTAGGCTTTCTCCTGATCAGCTGACCAGATTTTTCTGTCAGACTGTTTGTCTTTTCCTTGTTTCTGCCAAAGGTCTATATGAAGAAAAATATCCATGACTTCTCCAGGCAAGCAGTCTGGCTAAGCCTTCATTCTACAGAGCAAAATCACAATGTTCCCAGAGATATAAAGATGTTTTCATTTCTCCTCAGTCCTTGGCAGTAAGTTTTGTCCTACACTTTATTTGATGGTATGTTCTGTATGCCAGAGATACTGAAATTTCCGTTATTAACATTTTACCAACACCTCTCCAGGTGCTCAGAAGCCTCATGTTCTAGCCTTATCATTACAGCACTAATTCATGAATGCCAGCTTTAACTAGGCTTGTTGGGTTGGTTGGCTTTGGGTTTTGGGGTTTTTGCTTCTTGTTTGTTTTACCTAGACCTATTCAGGAGCAAGTAATATCTCTATTCTATCTCCACCAGGTTGTGCAGATGCTGAACAGAGCCTTCAAGGCTGATCATATGCAATGCAGCTTCTCTCTAGAGAATCAGAGAAACAAAGAAAGCAGATTTTTCCATGGGAATACAACAAAATTTTCTCATGCTTATGAACAAAAAAGGCAAGGCAAATTTACAGTCTAAATCCAAATATATATCTACTGCTTGATGCTGTACTAATGCCTCATGGGGTCCACCTCCAAAAGTCAGATGCTTCCTCAGGGCTCAATAACTACCCACCAGCAACCACAGAGCTCTGGCCCCTCAAGTTGCTCCTCACACGAAAGAAGGAACACTATTCCTACTATCCTCATGACCTTATGTAGCTCAGTTACGAACATCATTTTGACTAACAACTCTTATCAGCTGGATTTCATTATCACCTACAGAGAAGGTTCACTGAACTCATTATAGACAGCACATAGGAATCACTTGTTCACCTTTCTGTCAGGATATAGAAATGTTGTGCAGTTCCAATTGTTGTATTGTACATTTCTCTCTGCATAAAACTGCACGTTTTGACATGTCTCTGTTAAGTCTGCTTTATTGAAGAAACCTTCTTTTTAAAGAGCTAGCAACATTTTTCTATGTACAGAAATTATTGGTTATTTTGTCTACATTATTCTATCAAAACTGTCACCATTACAATGAAGCATTATGAAGTAGGTATAAAATAGCAAGGAATGAAGTGCCCTGTAAATCTCTGGTGTGTGGTCTTGCAACCTTATCTAGGACTTTTCTAGAAAAACTAACTATGCTCAAGACTGCTTGAAATCACAAAGTCAGTCTTCTCATGCTCACATTATGATAGCGTGAGTAAACCTATTAACATAAACAAACACAGGAAGAGATAGTTGATTAGTCCAGCTGATTTTCAGCTGTTTATACAGCTGTAAGGCAATAATTTCCATGCATGGGGGAAAAAATTAAGATATGCTCAGCCAGTAAGGGACAGTCATAAATGTACAAAATACAAATATTTGTGTGAAGATTTTGCTATAGTTTATATGTATAGACATTGCATTGCTTCATCTGTAGTGATTAAATTAGTCTTATTTTATCACTATTGTAGTGCTAAAAAGATAGTACTACTGTCAAAGTAACCTGAAAAATACTTGCTGTACAACTGAAGTGTTGGAATTCTTTCTTAGATCGGAGGAGATATCTTTTCACAATGACAATAGAAAAGAGAAGGATAATTTTCTCTAATATGATGTGTAAGCGTAGAAAATCAGAGGAAATTAAAATTATAAAACAGATGAACAAACTTAGAAAATTTAATTACATACTACAGAAATTTCAAATATATCCATAGGTCTTTTATCTAGTATTGTTAAAGAGTATTTTATCATTGTTATCTTTTCATCTTTCTTTGCTGTATCTAGATATATTTTGTCTGATTAAGTGACTTATCTCCTATATACTCTCTGTATTTTACTCATGTTATGGTCTTATAATTTCAGTTCAGAAGACGTTCAAGATAAAGTTGACTTTTGTCACACAAAACTAGGATACCTGATTTATGAAGTTTGCGCAGCAAGAAGGCATTCTGTTTAGACTTGTTTTCATCACTGAGGAACTATTCTGCAGCATTCATTCACACATGGATCAGGTTATGTCCTAAAATTATTTTAAACAGAGGTTAAAACTTCACAGTTTTCTCTCATGAATAGCTGTTTGTATTTATTGTTAGTCCAAAAAGCCCAGCTTAAGTTCAACCATATTAGAACATAATAAGAACCCTGCAGGTTCAGGCAACTTCTCCACCTAGCACAGTACTCTGCCTCAGACAACGGCAATAGGAGACATCAGGGGAGGAGACAAGTCTGAATATTTTCTTATGTCTGCTTCCTCTCTACTTTGCCAGAACCTGCAGCTATTATAATTATGATGCACCACCTTTTTTCCCAATCTCTCAGTTTTGTAACATTTTACTTGGAGCCCTTGCCACTGGCATGTCATTTGTTTGTCCAACACATTATCTATTGCCCTTTGTACAATAAATCTAACAGCTTTCCTTCTGCTGGGGGACTTTTACTCACTTATTGAAGTAAAAATTTATTAGGTTTTGGAACTTTTTTAATTTATCTTTGCAAATGATTGCTCTTCTCTTACCCACCTGTACACTGATTAGGCTACTATTACTATGTGAGAAATATCCAAGCATATCAAGACAACAGGAACAGGCTGACCTGAGGTGCTCTGAGCCTTCACTAATATGTATTCCCAGTCTAAACTGCCCATTTTGTTGCCCTTTGTTTCTCACATGGTCACGGTAAGGCTTCAGTCCTCTATAAGGGTCTTTCTAAGCCTGTTCACAGCCTTTTCACATAGTCTTGAGAGGCAGGCACGCAGCAAGCCTACAGCTATTTGCCTCTAAAAAATTTGCCAGCTGCTTTTCCAAAGAGTAGGACTGCTACCAAAGAATCATCCTTTGCTCCCAGGAGGCACATGCTCCCTCACCTTCCCTGTTCCCCAAGCCAAGGAGTTCTTCCTTTAACATAGTATGAGCAAAGCTGCTGTGCAGACTGTCAGGTGCTAGATGTGGTTTCATTGTCACTCAGCTACTGCTTTTTATCATTGTCTGAACAAACTTAATATTTCCCCTTAGAAGGTTCATTAACTTATAGACAGGGGAGCCTAGTTTCCAGACTGTCTCATCTGACCTAAACATCTGCCAAAAACTGATCACAGTTTTGCCATTTAAATTAATTGTTATTCAACAATTAATATAATTAACAGAGATACAAGCAATCTACAGCCTGAAGATAAGCTGACATTTCAGCTTTCATACCATCCTTTCTGGATTAAGCATCCTTTGCAAACAACCTGTCCCATTTACTTTCAGACTGATATGGTTCACTCTATTTGATCAAGATTTGTCTATGTGATCTTAAACTAAGTGTTGAGCGATTTCTCAGGACTGATGTCAATCAGGGGCCGGCCTTCAGCACTTTTTTGCTTCCCTTCTCTCATCAATACAGCAAATATCATAAGTCCACCAGCCTATAAGTCCATATGCCTGTGTAACACATTTTCTTCCCCTTATAGCTCCTTTTCTTTCTGCCCCTGTGCATGCATGGAAAAGGTCAGGATCTAAGATGCAGAAAGTGAATGTGTAAAGATAGAGAAGTATTATTTTAGGGAAGAAGTAGTGAATGTGAGCTAAGATCCCTTTGATTTAAGCACGTTGCAGGAGAAAATGTAGAATCATAGAAAACCACTTTCAACAGTGGAAACTGGGAGCAGAAAATGAAAACTAACAAAAGAACTATCCCAAGAAAGTTTTCTGTAAATACAGCCCAGTGGAAGATTATAAAACTGACACAGACATGTTTTACCAGGAGACGATCAGAAATATCAGGTGGACAAAACACATATTCATATCTAGAGGAGAAAAGTCTGCAGTCACCATGAAAAAGATGTATATGTGTCAGACAGAGGAAGAACATGCTTCCAATTTCTCACTTATAATCTGCTTCCATCAAAAATTTAAACACCCAGCTGGATAATTACTGGGTCGCAGATGAAGACAAAAGGACAAGAGCTGCTTAAATTTGAAATCACCTGACATTCCCAGGACACATTTTATAAAATTAATGTGATGTTGCCTCTTGACTAAATCTTCCATTAAAATTTCTTGCCCCACTGAAAAGGTGCAGGTTGGGAAATAATCTGCTACAAGAGAGTAAAGGTAAAATATTATCCTCTAGGTCTTTAATTTGCTGACATTTAACTGCATCCCTACATGTTTTCCTAACTGTAGCACTGAGAATTATTAAAAATTATATAGTTAACCTTGCATATGTGAATGCAGTATTAGAATTTATGCCATTGTTTGAAACCTATAAAATCTAAATAGTCTTATTCATAGATGTTAAAAGAGCAACACATAACCTTCATTTAAAAGAGCCCTAGGGAAAAAACCAAACAAAAGATGTCTTGTTAATAATATATTTTTCTCTAATTTAGCTGAAGAGGGAGGCAGGAGGTGAGGAAAAATAAGCAGGGATTTTTCCCAGTAAATATTATATTTTAAAGGAAAAATAAATCAATCCATTTTCAGTTTTTAAAACTAGTATAAAATAGATTAATCCATTTTGTTTTCATTTCAGTTTGAAATAAATTCTTGAAGAGATGTGGTTTATTTTGTTCAAATATATCACTTCATCGTGAAACAAAACTTATTAACAAAAGCCTGGATCCTGTGAAGATTTATGTACATGTTCACAGTTACAACATTTGGCTGTTCTCATTGACTTTGATAGACCTTTTCAATATCCAAGATTTTCTGTGTCTACACAGACTATATATTTCAGTGTGTGCATGTAAACTTCCTCTTCTTACATTTTTAAATTTTATGCCTCTCTCCAATGTTGATCTTTCCAATTCTGAAGCTGGTTAAGTCTATGTATCATTTTATTTCTCCCACTAAAACATCTCCAGAAGAACTTATATCAATCAGAGAAGTAGCTGACAATCAAAAGATAATTTCTCCAATACTGATGGCGATCTAAGAATGCTATCAGCAATACTTGTAGGATTAAAAAATGTCTTTGTGAGTAAATTCAGCAATCTAATTGTTCGGTCACAGACCTAAAGCTGCAGCCTTCTTAGTTATTTATAAAACAAGCACAAAACCAAACACAAATATTTTTGTCCTCATTTTTGCAGTAAGCTATGGATCTATGGAAGTTAGATGTATCTGTAATATATACCTTATATTTCAGATATATGTTAGCTTTTCTTAAAAGGTTGATTTCGGGTAACTCACATGGCATTTTTGAATAAAAAAATGACTCAAGTCTGCACTGTTTTCCAGGAAAAAAAAAAAAATCTTATTTGGCCACTTAAATACACTTCTGGCAAGATTCTTTTATTCAGAAAAAAAAAAAAAATAAGAGAGAATGCAAGATACAGTAGAGTTCATAAATTATGCCAGGAATTAGAGACACTGTATCTTGGTACTTCTTCATATATATAATTTATCATTAAAGAAAGAACTGATAACCAAAGCTTTGTTATAGCTTATTAATTTTATTCATGGTGTGAAGGTTTGGACTTGGCCCTCTGCCAAATGTCCAACCTACAGACTNAGCCGAATAGCACCAACGTCCGCCGGCAACCAACGACTCCCAAGGCCCACAAGGCTGCACCAGGCCTCACTCCTCCGCACAGTAGAACCGACAGCAGAGAATCTGCTCCTTCAGATCCACCGCGACAAGAAAGGGAGGAAGGCTTCTTGCTCCTTCTTATTTATACCCCGAGTTACGTAAAAATCGTATGGAATACTGGGAGCATGGTCACTTCCCTGGTAACAAGCTGGTTACCAGGAAGAGGACCAGGACCAAACCATCACACATGGTTAGGCTTTAATTCAGGACTCCTCACTACCATAGAACTTAAGTTTTTTATAACTGTTCTCTATCAGAGAGGTAGAGACATTGCTGTTCTCAATTCCAGTTTTATGGTTTGTTCTGAGGTTGTACAAGTGAAAGACATGCCACATATAAGTGAAAAAAAGAACATACCAACATTTGGAAAAAAAGGTTCAATTTGAGACCCAAAACACAAGATGCACTAAAATCTAATGTTTTTAATTCAATTTAAGTCAAATCAATTAAGACTGAATTACAAGAAGATTGGATTTCAAGAGGCATTTGAACAGCACTTTCAGACAAATGGTGTGATTCTTGGGATGTCCTGCACAGGGCCTGCACTTGATGATCCTGATGGGTACCGTCCAACTCAGTATATTCTATGATTCTATGACTTTACATTTCTAATTTTTTCTAACTTTTGGCCTGAAATGCAAATTCGGCATTTGTTATCTATAGTACATAGAACTTCTCATTCTCTCTTTAAATGCAGAGGATCAAAACTGTAAGGTTTTAACAATAAGAACATGAACAATTCTTAAAGATTTCCTTCAGGAAGTTCCATTTAAAGACTTTTTACCACTTCCATATTGAGAAGCCTTCTTTTGAAGAGTTTTTAATTGGCCAGTACAAAAGCATGAGTAGCTGAAAATAAAACCAGATTTTATAGTACAGCACATCTTATATTCTTTGTTACTTGAAGTATCATTCTGTAGCTTATCTTCTCGTCATCAAACATCTTCTACACAACAGTAATAATACCTCCCTAAAGATCCATACAAATATAGTTGGATTTCTCTTCTACTTAGAGAAAGACATTTTATCCTTTTTTTATTTTCATAATATATTTTATTTTTTTCACTCTGAGAGACTTGTGGTGCATGTCTTCTTCTGAGACAGAAGGGATGTCTTAACGCTGTCATTTCTTCCAGTGAAAGGTTTTTAAGAGAATGTCTGTTCACTAGCCTTTTTTTTTAATTAGCATTCTTCGTGGGTTACTTATAGATGAGGAAATAGACAGAATCATGGACCTTATCGCAACAACTCCCAGCCATTGCAATGGATCACATGACAGTATCACTTAAACTAATTTTTGCGAATTTGCACAGCTGCAATGAGTCAGTTAAGCTCTGACTACAACATAATAATAATTAGATGCTTATTTCAATCACTAGCTGCACATACACACTGTGGGATCTGAACATAAAAGTACAACTGATAAAGAACATTGAAATTCACTGGCTTACTCCAGCAAGATGAGCAGTCATAGTAGCTGTAGTCACAGTCATACCAGTAGTTCTATAGAGCTTTGATTTATATATGTCTAATTATTTTCAGTAGCTACTCAGGCTTAAGTATAGGTAATTGAGGTAAATTGTCCTTTTTATGGTTTGAACATTGTCTCTGATCCCAGCTAGAAATCACTAATAATGCCCAAACAGAAAGACATCCAAAACAGTCATCATTACTGTCTCAGTAACACAGTTTGGACACCTAAGAAAGGATAAAGAGACCCAACTTCTAAGAAGGTATGTTTATCACTTGCATCTGCAGGGAAGACACAAGAATCATAGTTCTTCATTTACTGGATGAAAAGTTGAAATCGTGTAAACGCTTCTAAAATAGTAAATTATTGCATCTAATTTTTTTTCAAATTGTATTGCAATGACTTAGTGATATAGAAAATCATTCTGTTTCTGCATTCTAGCTTATAACTCTCTATATTATCTGGAGTATTGTATCCACACAGTAATTGTAAGAGAAGAAAGGAGGAACAAAGCAGCAGAGGAGGTTTGCTCTCTTTTTATTTGTTTCAGTAGCATTTGACAATTCATTGGTCTGTTTTTCTATCTAATAGACTTTGCAGACCATGTCAAGGCAGCTTGCAAACATCTCAGTTTTTATTTAGGCAATGTATGCTTAATGGCTTTAGTGTCTGAAGGTCCATCTGAATTAAATTTTGTGTAGTGCCAGCTTTGGTTTCATTTCATTTGGATTCTGGCAGAAAAGTCACAGAGGGGAAAACAACAAAACCCCACGTTCCTTGTTTATGTCCTTTTCCCCAGCCACATTTGAGGCAGACTATGAATTAGTTATGAGTCCATATGAAGCCAATAACTTGGTGACTGAGGTTTTTACATGTTCCGATGTTTTATTACAATATTATACTCAGTGATTGTATTTCCCTTGGTTTTGCTTACAGAGTTGCAAAGACCTATGTGCATGTGTTTTACAGGGATTTTTAAATGGATGAGTTATCTGAATGTAGTTAATTTCAGTGCTAAATCTGTTCATTTGGTACACATTCAAGTAGTTGCTCTGGGAAAAAAAAAAATCAAAGGGGAATGCTGAATTGGTTATTTAGATATAAAAATTGCTATTCCCCTGCAGGTCCAAATGAGCTATGGGAATTAATACTTTCTTTATCTCTGGAAATAAAGACCTGTGACATTAATTATGAATATGTCTTTATGGAAAGTATGGATCAAAAGAGAGTATATACAAATAATTATACAGTTAATGTATTCAATACTGTCCCAGAAACAGCTGTAAATCACACAAGAGAGTAGTAAAAAAATGGAAAGTTAATATTACAAAAGATCATGAATCATTGAATAAGCGATCATAGTGCTACAATATTTGTTAAAATACAGAAAAATACCAAATACCTGTGTTCAAGAGCTCAGATGTAGGTTACATGCTTAGGATACAAGTCTATTGACTCAGAAGTGTAAGTAATTATCTCATGACTCTTCAAAATATCTTCTAAAAGAGGTAACAATAACCTTATAAAATCTAACAAAAAGAATATCAAATTTGTGTGGGAAGTTGTCATGTCTCTGCAATATGAGACGCTACTTGGATTCTCACACAATCGGTTCCTCCTAAGTGGACTCTGATAATGCGACTCTCTGCACAGGGCTTCAGCTGATAGAGCACAGCTCTGTGGCCAAGGCTTAGATCTGACAATAACACTGTTGCTAGGTTGAAAGAAAGTGAGCTAAAACCACTTCAGATAATAAAAGTAAAAATGGAATGTACTTGTTGGGATTGTGAGTGGCTCAAGGATTCTGGAGGAAAAATAGTCGCATGAAAAAATATAAAGATCACAAGCTGTGTGTATCCTGTGTTCATTGTGCATAGCAAAAGATCTCAAACAAAAGCGACCTAGTGAGCTGCATTAAAGATAACATCCTACCACAAACAGTGTAGGACTTCAAGTCTTAACAAGTCTTTGGGTTTGATGTAAGCTAACAGTGTAAAATTTGATTGCCTGTCATACTGAGGAGGTAAGACTACATGATTTAGGCATCCTTTAGAGCTTAGTTTCATAAATTTAAGTTTCTATAAAGAAAAGGATAGCTTTGATTTTTAAATAGAAGCACTAAAAACATTAAAATGCCTCTGTGTTAACAGTAGCATCATGCCCAGCCTGACAAGGACCTTGTAGTGGAGGACAAAGAACAGCTTTGTGAATATTACATGTATATTATTTTCCAAAAGCAGAAATGGCAACGCAGACCATTTAGCCCACAAAGATAAGAGTCTAGGTGATGTTTAGGTGCCCCCATATTCATTTTCTTATGTTCTAATTCTCCCAACACACTGTATAAAGATCCTCACCAGCCTTTATAATCTTCTCTGAGACCATATACTCTACAGTTTAGGATTTTGAGTGTGTAAAATTAAGGACATGTGCAAGTTGCTGCAGAATTGGAGTCTGGCTTAATGCATCCTTTTGGAGATAGAACAACTGATATGTTTTGCTAATTTCAAGGACACGTCAGCAACACTAAGACAAATATATATAATTCATATTCAAATACACATAGATGAAAATGTGTTAAGTCTTATTAAAAGTGTTGCTTCAAATTACAAAACCATAAAGGCAAAATTAAAAAAAAAAGAACCAAAAAACTACCAGCAAACAAAAAAAATACCACCAAGCCAACCCTCTTTATTTCATAGAAATCTGAAATATTTATTGCAAATTGGTAGGATTGATTCACTTGGGGAATCAATAATTAATAAGTAGAAATATTTCAGGTCTCTTATAAATATCAAAGGCTTTTAATAATTACTTTACAAATCCAGATCAGCAGAAATCATGAAGGCTTTAAACATTGTGGGAGGTGGAAACAAGCTATGGAATTGAAAATTATAAAAAATATGAAAAATGAATCAAATACTTTTTGATCCTATACAGCCACGTTATGAAGGAGATTAATATTATAAGCATGATGCAGCATGGATCTTTTGATGGAATTTTCAATGGCTCACTGGAATTAACAGCAAAGCCTTTTGCATCTTTAATGATCCAGAACCAGGTCCATAGAAATGTCGCAGTATGGATCATATACAGTTCAAATATCAATAACAGTACTTCAAAGCAAGAGAGTTAGCAGTTGTCATTAGGAAGTAAACATGCTTTTGAATCTCATAAAAAACATGTTAATGATTTCTGAAGTACCACTTTATGTGAGCAAATGAATAAAACTAGAGAACCAAGTTCAACTCTAAAAAACAAAACCTCCCCTGCCTTGTTCCAGGACACTGAAAAAAACCAATAAGCCTCACCATGTATTCTTAAAGAAAAACACATTGTTTCAACTTAAGTGTCAATGTTGGTGATTTTTAACTATGAAAAAAAATAGAGGAAGAAAGGCATTTAAATTAGACAATATTACTTATTTCCTAGTTCTCAGAGTTGTCCTGCAAGGCCAGTTGTATCTATGAACAGTTTTTTTAACTGTATTAAAAAAATTTTAATAATTTAGTATTTTAAAATTTTCTACTGTATTAAAAATTTAAAACTTTTAATTCATTAGACTGCTGTATAAATTCTGTGACATTTTCTGTTGCAGTTCTTGATATTCATGTTTTCATAAAGAAAAATACAAAAATCCCAAAAAATTGCAGTAGAAAATCTTGTCCAAACAATAATTGTTTTATTAAAAACCGGTGCCAGGTGATCTTTAAGGTCCCCAAAAACCATTACATGATTCTATGAAAAATAAGCATTTATAGTCCCATTATTCCTGAGTGGTGGAAGGTAGAGAACAAATTGCAAATAACTAAATAGTTCATTGTGAAGTATGTGATTTCTTGTATAATATAGATATGAAAAAAATCCTGTGAAGCTGTAATAGCAGGAATTGATAGCATAAATTTATTTGCACCAAAACCAGAGGAAAAGCAGATACTGAAGAACTAAAGGCATAATTGTAACTATCCCAGAGAACACATCAAAATCCTGTCTTCCATCTCAAGTTAAACAAAACACAAAGATATAACTTTCCTAGTGTTTTTGTGATACTTGCATTTTTTTAAAGACACCCAACAGCATAAGGTATGAGACTTCTGAAAAGACAGGTATTCCTCAGATAAATCATACATGGTAGTAACTCCAGTGTTAAGTTCACCTTTGATCTGTGCATACTTAGCAAACCTGACACATCAGACATACTCAGCATGCAATAAAGAATCTCTCAGAAACTGCACATTGTATTTATCCCAGCCTATAAACACCTCCAATCAGTACCACAGGCAGTAGTCAAAGGGATTAAAATAGCTGGGTAACCGAAAGGGGCTGGTAACAAGTGCATGATCCTGCAGTGAAGTGCAGAGATACAGGAGTCTGGGCATTTATTCTAACCTGAAGAATTTGGTCTATTTGTCACTTTATTCGATTGCCACAAAAACTCTTTACCATCAAAACATATCTCATTACTAAGGTATACAATTATACGTTTCTTTGCTTTCAAGTGGACAAGGTGTCACAGGTGGGAGTGGAAGGTTTATTAAAAAGCTCTGCTGTTGAGTTACAAGGTGCAGAAAGGACTGCCTTGCTTTCTATACCTCTTCTCAGAGAGATTAGGTTTGGCTGCATTCAATCTAAGCCTCAGATAATGTCAACAGTTTAAATTTAAGGAATTATGGAGATGTGATTGAACAATTTTTGTCCTGCAGGTTTTTAATGATTGACAAAATCAGAATATTTATATAAAATGAATATTTTATTATTTTTATAAATCATCAGATAAAAGGTCTTAGAACTATTTCCTACCCAATATGAACAGTAAAAATCTACTAGTACAGTATAATATAGCATAAGGTAGTATAGTGCATTGTAACAAAGCAATTATTGAAGCAGTTATATTAAAGCTAGCAAAAAGAAATAATTATTAAGTAGAGATCTGATGTAACTCACCCACACCAGCGCTCATGGGGAGATCTCTTTCTCTCAGCATCGAGGAGTATCATTGGAGGGCATCCTCAGCCAAGGGAGGAATCTCCACACATACACCCCAAGAAGGGTTATGTCAGAAGAACTTAACTATGTGAGAGGGGACTGGATTTTTATAGTATGAAGTGATTGACTGCTAGTCAGAGATCTACAAAACAGCAGACTAGCTCATCTGTCAAATTCTGTTTCAATAGCAGGAGCTGTATTCGAAGTCTGGTGAACCAGGATGGTCAGCATACTTTAACACCAAGACAACACCCTGGTGCCAGTAGTTGATAGCTTGCATTGTATTGGATTTTAGATCTTACCAGGAGTAGGCTCTCTGACACAGAAGGCAAATGCATTTTTCTCTCTCACATACTGTTACACCTAATATTTGGCATTTCTCTACATTTCTTTATGCAAAAATTGCAAGGTGGTAATTAATTCTGGATATTTAGTGGAAGAAGAAGATGATGAGAAAATAGAACTAGATTAAAGTGGCTGGATAGAAAAATCAGTCCTGGTCATATTGCAGCAATACTACAGGCCCGCTCTAACTTTGTTTATTCAGAAAAACCACAGCCTGTGGCCCACCCTAGTCCTTCATCAACACTGATGAAGGAGAAAAGTGCAAACTAAGATGTACACTGCATCAATGCATTTGAGAGGCAGCACCTGACAGTCCAGTTCCTGCTGGAGTTACCCCCTCAGATCCCCCCCACTGATGCAGAGTTACTTTCTGCTTCCACAACCCCAGGAATATGTGGGTGGTGCCTACCTGGTATAATGTGAACTAAATCATGTAGTAGTTGATAGCTTGCATTGTCAGAGAGGCTGCATTGTGTCAATTACCCCTTCACTATATAGTTTCTGTTTTCTTCACTCTGACAGATTTACAGTTCTATTCTCTCTCAATCTGTATTTTACAACAGACTGAACACAGGTATCCTAAATTTTTCTTTCCCCACTATTCACCAATGCTAGCATTTTTATTTCCAGCACATCCTTTGCCCACAGTTGGATGACATGCAATGGAAATTAGAGTCTTAATCTTCTTCAACTCTGAAGTTGAAATTATGTAACAGCATTCAGATCATGAGTGATTTATTCATAGAGTAAAGGCTGGCTGGACAGAAAGTGATATAATGGCAATGATTGTCTGTGAGACCTCAAGAGGCAGAACCTTGCAAGACCCGAGATTTTAACCTCATAAAAGATATAACATAGCCTCACAGGAGAAGATCAGGCCAATCAGAGAAGACTGGCCACTAAAGAAATGTCTTGATTGTTGTGGAACTATTTTCTTTTGGCAAAATGAAAATTATTTATCATTTATTTAATCCTGATGTGATGGTGACAGCAGACATCAAAATTGGGTAAACTACAATAGCATTTTTTTCTGTACTTTAGTACAGAGTATCAAGGGCAGAGGACAGTGAGGAAGACTAAGACTTTGATCACTACTTAGCAGCTCAAATTAAGTGATTATAACAGCAGGATTTATTTTCATTCAAAGACATAGAATTTTAAATAAATAATTACTTTCTGTTTTGTTTTATTTTGTAGCTTCCCTTTATGATTTGTTCTAGGTTTTAATCTTCTTTCAGAAAGAAATCAGCTCCCAAAAGAAATGGACATATCTGTTTTTTGATTTTTGCAGTCATCTTGTGCAAAATAATGTTTTGACTGCCAAGAAGCTTGTAGAACAAAACAACAAGAGTATGACAAAATATTAAAGTTCCTATAAATTCTATGAAAAAGTAGGCCACCTACTACAAGGGGAAAAAAACAACAAAACTCTTTTATCTAATTCTGACCCCCCCTTCCCAAATCATAATAAGTACTTCTTATTATTATTAAAGAACCCATAGAAATCCTCAATCTTGATTGAGGATCTGAATCCTCAAGAATGCATTTCCAGGAAAAGCTGTTTAAAAACCTCAAGTTGATCAGAGATAGAAAGCTTATAGAAGGCTGAATACAAAAGGCTATCCGTGATACCAAGAAAGAGAAGGTACCCCAGCTTCTGTAAGAGGTACATAAACTCTGTTACTTTTCTCACATTTCTCGTCTGACCAGCTTCCCATTCAGCTGTTCCTGAGGACTTTCACTGAAATACACTGAAAGTGTATTTTCACTGCATCTCCATGGAGCTCATAGGTCTATTCACGCTTGGGGTCTGTATAAAGCAGAAGTTGCCTAAGGTCAGGTAGTACATCATTTGAGTTACCGTGTGTAATTTTTCCTCCGAGATGAGTCTTCCTCAGCTGTTTGGCTTCCAACATTTACCAAATAATTTCTGTGATTCATGCTTTGTCTCTACCTGGCCCACACCTGGCACTTTGGTTACCTTGATTACACTTCTGTTAAAGGGGCTAGTGTGGTTTTCTGTTCCAGAAATGAGGCTTAATTTTCATGACTTCCCACTCATCATAGTGTGAGGGAAGTTACACTGAGTACCCACTTCTTTCCCATGAGCCTAAACATGTAGGGTACCTCTATATCCCCATTCTTGTATTGCGTCTCGGAGAGTAACTGTAGACTGCTGCAGCCTTTTGCCCTACCTAGAGTTTTCTCTTTATCTAATTTATCTCTTAAGACCTGAACCAAAACAACTGTTGTCTCTGATGCCCCCTAAAAATGGTATAGCTGTTCTACACTTGTAAGTGAAATTCCTGGGGCCAGACAAGAGGGGAGAAACTAGAGAGCAGAAAAGTGTCACCTTACAGGGAAGGTACCTTCTAGCCTATCCAGTTCACATTCCTACAATTAAATTCCATTCAGGTACAGAAAAGCCTCTGCAAAATAAGCAAGTCATGCATTTCTCCCCAACACAGCAGAGAGGCTGAGCAGGATGCTGCCAGTTCTCATGCTTCATTAACAAGCTTAACTGCTAAACTCTGCTAAGCTATACCTCAGAAATCCTGCAGGCCCTGGATTAGCCACAGTGCTGTTAATAAATTAATCAGAAGAGTGGAATTTGAACATGAGTCATAGAGAAGTTAATTTGATTCCTTCTCATTTTGAATATTGATCATTCCTTGGGAAAGAAAAATAAAACCAAAAATGTCATATTTCTGGAGGCCTGGTTGAGATTTTAGTATTAGCAGCTCATAAGACATGGGAGTTCGTGTTTCTTTTTTTTTTTTTTTTTTAGTGTTTTGACCATTAATATTAGGAGATTACTGAGAGGTAACAGTTATACTATATTTACTATATTTACTATATTTACATCTCTTTGCAAGAGCAATTAATAGGATGTATAATGTCCTTCCTATAGGAGAAAGAGTTTCATGTGACATTCATGTGACATCATACTTCTAGGACATGACTGACCAAGCTATAATGAGTAGGCTCTCTTCTGGACAGTACTCCTTCAGGAAGTAATTGAAAGTTAAATTGGAAATACAACTTGTGTTACTATTGTAATGCTACTTATAAATGTATTCAAATAATCTTTTCTACTTCAATGTTTTAATTGCTGACAAATTTCTTTTCTGAGCAAGCACTGGCAAAAATTACTGAGCTGGGAACCTGACAGAAGACAGCTGCTTAATCTGCCAGAAAAAAATTAATCTAGTTTAATCCATGCTATTTGTTGTACAAGTAGCAAACTGTTACACTGCAAAAGCCCAAGAGGCTAAATTGATCTCTCAGCAATTGCCTACTAAAGGTAGAAAATCTTCATGCATGAAATCTAGATCATATATTCATTCAAATATTTTTTCATGATGATCACTCTAATATTAAACTTTTTCTTTTCTTTTGGTGGCAAAAAAAATTAAAAGTCTCCATGTTAGAATACATTTTGCATTTTTTTCCTATGTGTTATTTTCTCTTTGTATTTGCCTGCACCAGACAGCCTGTGCTGGTTGGTTCGTGTGCTCAACTCACAGCATGGTGAACTCAACTAACAGAATAGTTTGAGACAGGGGATAGAAGGCCAGTTAAAAGCACATTATAAAGAATAACGAAATCCCAAAACACTGAGCATTTTCACAGCAGCTGGGAGGTTAGTTTTTCAGGAAGTGTTCAAGTCCCTTAAAAACATATTATTTAAGCAAAAGCCACAGAAAATTTTATAGGACTGAGATTAGCAATTTAAATTAAGGCAGTTATCTTGCCAGTTCTCATCCTGAATTATAGTGCTGACCGATTATGTATCAGATGATTTTTTGGGTAATATTGGGAAATAATTTCTTCAGTAGAAAGTAAAATCTAAGCTTCTGAAGCACAGTTCTTTGAGAAAACTAAGGACATGTCATCTTCTCCTTAGTATTTGCTTCTCTGATAACCTGCAGCCGGAATGTGCAATTGTGAGAACAAGGGGGGGGAAGGTCCTGCTGATGGTAAAGAGGACAGATCTCTGTGGGGAAGACATTACCTCTGTGCCCATTTTGAATGGCTACTGCATTGCACTGTGCTCGCAGAGTCCCAGGCCAAATTTCAAGCTGTGCTGCCTTAGGGGAAGCCTGATTGCAGCACCACTGCCAGCCTTCCTTGCAGGGCTCAGAAAAAAAAGCTAATGATAGACCTTGGGAAGAATAATCTGACCTACTCAT
Organism: Pachyramphus minor; assembly: GCA_013397135.1. NCBI lineage: Eukaryota > Metazoa > Chordata > Aves > Passeriformes > Tyrannidae > Pachyramphus > Pachyramphus minor. Next base: position 431,191 of record VYXB01007995.1, on the reverse strand, counting down.
GCACCTTACAGGATTCTAAATTATCTGCAACAGCAGAGGGGTAAAAAAGACTTGGAAACTTCTGTGAAAAACTCAATAACAGTCTCTGCTCAATATATTGCATCAATCAAAAGAACAATCTTAGGATGCAAACGCAGCAATGTTGAAAACAGTATTGAAAGCAAACACATAAATCAATGAGCCTCCTCTGAACAACTGTTCGGTGTTGACTACTTCATCAACAAGGGATATGACAAAAGGTTTACAAACAAACAACAAAAATTAAGAGAGGCTTGGGTAAATATTGATTATGTGGAGAATGAAATTGCTGGAACAGTTCAGCTTTGAGAGGTACTATTTAGGGTGCCATGAATAGTACATTCACTAAATTTAATATATGGAGAGCTGGAAAATTTTTAACAGCCTAGTTCCAGGAGAAAATGTGAATTTGTCAAAGCAGAAGTATTCTATCAGAACGTATCATTCAAAAAAATATTTCAAAGGAATCACAGCAAAGGTTTCTCCTTGTCAAGGACTTTTCTCCCTTTAGAAAAATGTGCTATTTTCTCCAAATGGGCTATCAGCAATCCCAACTTTCTGTGGCAAGTGTGTGCCACAGACCTCCTCAGACGTAGAACAGGTGATCACTTAGCTTCAAAACTCAAAGGCAAAGCCACTCTAGTGACTAGCAAGAATTTGAAACTCCAAATTTCTGGTTCTCTGGGAGATTTGGTTGCGATAACACTGTGCTTGTAGAAAGGCAAGAAATCTCAAATCTCTCCACTTGAGTCCTTCAGGTTGGCCACACACTACCCTTCACTGTTCATTTAGTATGTTCCTCTTCATAAAGGAAATGAGTAGGCAGACACAGACTGTAATCCAAGGTGAACCAAAGGGTGCAGGCACTGTTTTTTTCCCAAGAATCCTTCTGAGACAACTGTGAATTTATACCAGTTGTCTTCCAAAGGCCAAATAGAAACTTAATCATAGACCTCACTGTTTTGGTCTGCTTCTGTGATTTAGGTGCTGGAGTGGGATAGCATACTTGCAAAATCCAAATAGTTCAGGTATTCCCAGTGAGAAAAGTCTTGGATTATCTTATTCACGTTTTTCATTAACACTACCAGCAAGAACAGGATTGGAGGATGTCTACAGATACCTTGACAATAGCTTTTGCTGTTGTCTTTTCATTTACCTGCCCCAGAATGGCTGGTTGATGAATAGCCAGGTTGGGTGTAATAAAGATGTGTGGAGTGATAGCAAACATCCTGAACAGTCAATCCTGAAAAGCATTTCTGTTGAGCAATGTCAAAATCATGGGGCTAATTCTTGGAAGATTCCCTCCACTGTGCCTTTTCACATCCAAAGATCTTCATGTATCCATTGCTGATCATCCCTTGTCCTGAGGACAATGTTGCCCCACAAGCTGTGTGTTGCATCGTACTCTAGACATGATCACTGATCAGCGGGGTACAAAACAACCACAGAGACTCTGAGGATGTTATTAACCCATCTTCTTGACCTGTGAGGGCTGGGAGCAGGCCATCAAGACATCTCACTCGTATGCTGCAGGTGTGTGAATAAGCCTGCTGTTCTCTTACCCTTCACTGGGCTTTTGCAGTGGTCAGCAGTGAGTCAGCCAGCAGGTACTATAACGTCATCAATAAGAAACCTGGAGATGGATCAGCAGCAACAGGATTCACACTTCATTGATGGTGATGGCCTTAGGGACAGTGGTGTGCAGTCATCATCTATGTGGGGCAGGTGAAAGGACCCAGTAGCATGTACACCTGAGGCTGATGGTTCTTATGGCAAAGGTTTTTAGGAAAAAATATTCCTTTGGGAGTGTCTGGGAAAGCATCTTTTTCCAGAGAACTCTAAAATGCCAAGTTATGTCTTTCTCCCCTAATCTGGAGAACTCCCTTATTTACCATCCTTAAATCCAAGTAATGTTTACAATTTCCCAGTTCTCTGACAACAGACTGTAGAAAGTTGTGCTCAGTGGATTCAGGGGAACACACGGATAGTGGCATAACAGAATTCCTAAGAACTGAAATAGAAAAATCCTCTGATTTCACAGAAATTACAAGGGGGATATTAATTGTACCAAATGAAATACTGAATTGTAACTGTTTTCAAATGTCAGAATTTTTAAAACAATAAAAACATCAATTCTATGTCTTCAGTGTAGTTACTTGTTCATAGAAAAAAGGTACGTAATTTAATAGACAGGAAAGTCAAAAAGTTGAAACCTGATTTAAAAAAAGAATACATTTAAATTCATTAAAAAAAAAAAAAGAACAAAAAAAAAGGCTGTGAAACTCACCATTTCAGTAAGTCAGGGAGAAAGTATGTTGTAAAATAAAATTAAAATTGCTCACCTTGAGCCATAAACACTACTAAACAAAGAAACTTTCCAATGCATAGTGTTCATTATTTCCCATCTTTGGAAGTGCCTGCAGTTCCCTTGAAATATACTGTTTTGATCTTTTTTAAGAACCATTATTTTGAAATCCCTATGATGGTACACACTACTGTTATTTAAAAACCGAGCAATAGCTGTGCATAAGATTTATTCTAATAGGCTAGCAACCACTTTTTGTTATATTACATTATGGAAACAGGTGTTCACTTACCCGATCATGTAATTCTTTTCTCAAGAATTTGAGATGTGACTCTCAACAAAGCTAGTCTTGAGAAAACTCTCTATTTCCTGTGTAAACTCCAGGTAAGCAGTGGCAAAGAGCTGATGTCCTGAAAAGAATACTTCCTCATTTTATATATACATCTATGTATATAGATAGATATAGATATGTTTGCTTTTTTNACAGGAGTTAGCAGGACTTGTTGTAGAGCTTTAAAGTACCTTGGAAGGGGGAAAGGGACAAAACCAGGCTCACCAGTGACGAGTGGCAGGGTGTTGTGCCAAAACTTGAGAAAAAGAGCACTAATGGGATCCCTCATTCTGCTTCACGAGGTGTTGGCTACAAAGTACCATGACTGAAATGTTTCTACACTAATTCAGGCAGCACAAGGAGCAAACAAGAGGGGATCAAACCTTTGGCCACAGAGATTTCACATCACTGGTATAAGTGAAACCTGGTGGGATGATATCTGTGCCTGGAGTGCCCTGTTGGATGATTTCAGGCTCTTCAGTAAGGACAGGCACGGCACAAGAGGCAGAGGGTGACACTGTGTGTAATAGAAGGGGTAGAATGTATGGAGCTCCCAGTTGGCAATGGCACAGTTCAGAGCCCCTGGGTAAGAATCAAGGGGCAAACAAAGAACGGGGATGTCATTATGCGAGTCTGCTACAGCCCTCCTGGCCAGGATGATGATGCTGATGAATTATTCTCTGAGGAACTAAGGGACACTTCCAAGCCACCTACCCTTGTCCTTATGGGGGACTTCAACTTGCCAGAAATTAATTGGGAGCATCACACAGCTGGTATAACTCAGGCAAGAAGATTCCTAGAAAACCCAGATGACAACTTTATGGAACAGGTCCCAGGGGAGCCAACTTAGACAGATATACTCTCCTCAATCTGCTGCTTGTTGACAGAGTGGATCTCATGAGCAAAGTGGAGATTGGTGGCTGTGTTGGCCACAGTGACCATGCAGTGATTGAGTTTAAAACCTGTGTTGACAGGAGGAAAAGTGTCAGCAAAACCTCAAGTCTGGACGTGAGGAGAGTAGTCTTCAGATTGAAACTCTACAGGATAATAAATTCTGATTTCCTTAGGCAGATTACCAATCCAGATATCCCAATAATGCTTCCAATAATGGCTCTTAAAACAGCTTTTTCCAGCAAACCAAATGTTGGATAAGTCATGCTGGAATAAAGGAAGGAGGGTCTGCTGTGAATCCCCTGAGGTGTGTCACTTTAAAATAGTGGAGTGTACTCTGAGCAAATAAAACAAGAGTAAATCAAAAGAGTTCAGCTGTTGTGGCTATTTATTCTACAGCAACTTCAATTCAAGCCATGCTGGTACTTTTTCTAATGCCTTAAATCAAACAGCAGGTATCTGTGGCCTCAAGTTAAGAAATGCTAAACATCTGCCAGTTTCCAGAATTGAAACATTGCAGCTGCCTTACCTGAAGGAGGAGTTACTGTTAGAGTACCAGGAATCTCAGCACTACCATTATGTGGCATTTTGACCATGAAATACATCATTATCACTTCACATAATGTTGAACAATTCCCTCTTCCAAAGACCCAGTTTTAGTACTTTGCAAAATATTTTATTTTTCAATTCCTTATACTGGACACAAAAATATGGCCACACACTATTCAGTTTCACTTTTTTAACAGACTAAAGACTTCTCTTGGCAGCTGGCAGTATCAGTGTTTAGTTCAGCAACCCGTTTGTCCAGACTGTACTGACACTATTCTTGCTGATGTGTGCTTTGGCCTGTGAGAAAGACCTACAGATATAAACATAATGGAATAAACCCAAAACTCCCTCAAAACAAATATTTAATTTCTTCATGTTAATGGTCTGTTATGAGCACAAGCTATTTAAGAGTAGCATCTTGCCTTCACCAGCAGTCCTACTAAGTAGTAATCTTCACCGTACTCCTATGCCAACAGAACAAAGGTTTTGATTGGCACTGCCCAACTGAAAGAGCTGGTACAAGACATGTTTTATTGCAAATTTTATTTTTTTATTTAATTTGTATTACTTGTAACTGATTCTCACATTTCCATAATTTATTGTTCCCCATACAATTCTCTACTATATTTCCCCAGTTTGTAAATTCTGCTTCCAAAGTTAAAAATCTTGTTACATTTTACATCCTCATCCATCTCCAAGAGCAACATGAATCTGGCATGCTGCAATACATACTGCAATGAAAACCTTGGAAGCCATTCTGCTGTGATCAATCAAGATACACTTGAATTTAAGAATATCAGTAATTGTGTTGAAGTCAATACGATTACCATGGGTCATATTAGAGTATATTGTGCTTGTTACATATTCCTGTGAGGCATTATAATCTTCAAAATCTGCCTTGAAGATCCTTCCGAGGGGCAAAAAGAGTTGTGAAGATGTATAAGCACATTTTATCCTTACAGTGGAAATTTATTAATAAGCCTTGGACTTGATGATATTGGAGGTCTTTTCCAACCTTGATAATTCTGTCATTCTATGATCATACATGAACAGCAACAACAAAGATACCAGTCTTTGAATATTTTAGGTCAAATGGAAACTGTGAAAATCATTCTTTTTTAAACAATGCCTACGATTCCCAGGAACATTAAGTTTGGTTTTTATTTTGTAACCACCAATGTTTTTCTCATTCCAGTGTTAATTTGAGATGGATTTTGAGTTAATTAATAAATAATTTATTTAAATTATTAGTGCTGCTAAGATGCTGGGAGTTAATGGTTTTAATTCAGCCATATAAGTTTGTTCAGGAATGCAGGATTGGAAGCTTTGAAAACTTTTGAAAAAACAAAGGTAGTACCACTTTTTCTGTTTACTAAGAAATATGATTCACCTAATCGAGAAGTCTGATGTGCTTTCAGAAGTACCATTACAAAAAACATTAACATATTTTAACATGTATGGGGTGAAAGCAACAAATCACCTCTTTCCTTTGGGTCTTTCAATTCAGCAGCAGATTATGGCCATGCATACTTAATACTGGGGCAAACTGAACTCTACCTCAGTAGCCCTCTGCCTCTGATCCTTGGCTTATTATCTCATGACTTATTTTCAAATATTATACGTTTAAATAAGTGTGGGGGATCTGTCATACAGTGATTGTGAGAAAATACAGAAGTGTAATCTTTAGGGCCTCATTGCATGAAATGTTGAATATCCTCAATTTCCTTTGGCTCCTCTCTGAGGACCCAAAGAAAACTAAGCAAGAGAGGATTAAAAAATAAAATAGGGAAAATGTCTGTGATCTGGAAAACACACATGTATTTTTATTATTTTAAAGGATCTTAGTGTCCTTGAAGCTGTGAAAGGGAAATCTTAAATAAGAATTTGATCACTCAAAGCATTTGATCTCTTTCCACTCATCTAATTTCCATCAAGAGCAGTTAACACGGTCTTTTCCCTGTTAATATCTTGTTGAGCCACATATTTAGTGCACAGTGGTGACATATTAGTATCTGTAACTTCCTGTGAGCAAGTGATGATTAAGAGAACAGTATTTGTAATTTCTCTACAGGAAGCTGCAGTGAAAAGGGAAGAGATAATGTACTGAGGGTGTGGTTACACAACCCAGGATTAGCCAAAAATTGCCCTCATGGCCACATCCTTCTCCTCCTGCATTTCTTTGTCTTTCCCTTGATCTAGGCCTGACACTTAGTCCAATCACTTGCTGGGATGTTGGCATATTAAGATGCCAGAAAATTATTTTCTTTTGGCTTTGGCTTGTTGGATTGGCTTTTCAGGGCAGGGAGGTGGATAAAGTTGAACCAGGAGGTGCTTTGTTTATGATCCCAGTCAGTAAAGTACTCAGATTCTATAAAGCATTTCTTAAGATCCTGGTTTTTTTTGAGACCAGACAAAAACCAAAAAGAAGATAGTATAGATAATCATATGACCCTTCAGATGCTGGGAGCCCTGAATTGTGCAGCATTGAGCTGCACAGCTGAGCATATCCTACAGATCCCATCCGTGCAAAAGTTACCCCATTTTGGTCACTGGAACCCTTACAGAATTTTCCCAAAGAAGCTAACTATATTCCTCATTCCTACTGTCAAACGGAAAGGATGTTCACCTGAGAACTTCTTGCTGCACTGCTAAATGAAGGTGAGGCCTGGCAGGTAATCACCTGTACCAAGCAGGAGCTGCTTGCAGGTTCCCCTATTCCAAAGAGCTGTTTGATTTTGTCCTCTGGTAAGGCATATGTGTGGCACGAGCCAACAGGCTGCACATGCAGCACAAGATAGCACAGAAGTGTTTAATTAGAGATGGGGGGACATTTTCAACACACTTAGTCTTTGATTTAAAACCGTGTTTCTTGTTTGTTTTGTACACTTGTACTTAGCTAAACTAGATACTCTAGGGTTTTCTATTCTTCTCTCAGTTAAGAAAAGTGATACCTAACTGCATACATGTTTATAATCACTACAGCATTTCTTAAGTTAAATTATTAAAATTTAAACTTCAAAATAGAATAAAAATTATTCTATCATTGATAGATTTTCAGTAAGTAGGATAGAGAAATGTATGACTATATTTCTCATAGAACGATAGAATAATTTCATCTAGAAGTACCCTGGAAAGTATCTGATCCATCCTCATGCTCTGAGAACTCAGACTGAAGAAAAGACTCCAAGGTTGTGCTTTCATACTCAGTTACAGGTGCCACCAAGATAATTACTGAACAGTAATTATCAGTGTTACAGAAAGAAGTTTGAAGGGTTGTTCTCAAAAATTGATTATGTTCTAAGAATGACCAAAGGTGAGGCAAATACAAAAAAAAAAAGAAAAACATCTGAGACAAAGATACGAAGTCACATATATGTAACACCTTAGTATGAGGTTTGTTTTCCAGGAAACAATAATAAAGTATCCTTCTTATCAGTCTTCCTCTCAGTCATTACCCAACTCTTGATATTTTAGTTTAAAATGTGTGCAAATACAGATTTCATTTAATTCTGAGACTTCTGTTGTGAAGTTCATTAAGTTCATAACACAGTTCTGTTGCTCTGCTAAAATAGTAAAATTTCAAGATCAAATTCAAACTGAGCCCCTAAACATCTGGCAAACAGCTAAGCCATCTAAGAATATGGCTTTTACACCAGAACAGCTACATTCTATTATTGTTCACATCAAAAGCCCTCTGAAACTGCTAAGTAAAACTAATAGTATTTATTCATACTAGGAATTATGCCTTTAAACATCTGTCAAATAAAAAAGGGGAAGACTCTGCTTAGGGATATTTTTCCTCTCTGTGCACATCTATTACTGTCAGTCTTCTGGTGTACAGCCATAATCTGTAAAAACAACTTCCACTGCCCAGTTTCCACAATGGATTAAATTTAGTGAATGTATTAAACGTCTTTATACGTGACTGTGCAGAGCATACTTTTTAAATTTTTTAGTCATCTCAGAAACATTACAGCGTACTTCTTACACCTTCTTTTTGGACTTTGCAGATTCATCATCTTTGTGTATTCCAGTTGATAATCTCCTTATTTCCCTTTAGATTTTTCTTTTTCTCCTTTTCTATTCCCTTCCATATCTTCTTGGCTCTGCTGTCAAAATAGATATACAGAAAATTTTATGCATAATTTACTAGAGTAAAACTACATGCTCTTTCAGAAACATTTTAAGAAGTAAACATGAGATAGAGGTTCTAATCTCTGCTTTCAAGACAGCTGTAAAATGCGTTAATGGTCCTTAGAGTGTCTTGCGAATATTCTGTAGCCTGAGTCCTTTCATGAATTTGGACCATTGGTGATGCTTCATGAACAATCCAGCAGAGAAACAAAAAGACCACACTCATATAGTCTCTACTGTGTTTATCCAGTGCTTAAATTCAAAACCTGCTTTTTGTAGTGCTCCATTATAAAGGTAGGTACATATTTTGATTTCATACCAGTATTACTGAAAAAAAATTTAGAAATCACAGGGTAGTTATACAAGCAAAAGTACATATCTGCAAACAAACAAAACTACTCTTTCGAACTGCTTAACATTGATTAGAATCTCACAAGTTTTGACTGGGCAAGTCTTACGAGCACTTTAACATTTTCTAGGTGGGGAGAGACATGTCACTTCTCCTAAAAAGACTGAATTGTAACCATTTCTATCAGTTACCTGAGAGGTCGTTTTAAACTTAGAGATTGGTTTTGCTTGTGGATTTCTTTTTCTCCAAGTTGGTGAATTAGAAGATCCTGAAGTATATTTGCCTGTAAGGAAAAACATACATATTGTTTCTTCATTTCAGACACAATTTTAGTGTTATATATAGTTCAGACACAACTTAGTGTTATATGTGAATTAAATATTATGTTAGCTGAAGTATCAATTAATGCATCAGGTGAATCACATATCACCTCTGAAACACAAGCTAGTATTAAAGACAGACTCTTGGAGACAGACTCTTAGAGAAATACTTTAAAGATCATTTGTAATATTGCAGAATTTCCATGATGCTCACAGGATCTTCCAAATGAGGTGATTCTGCCATAGACATTGCTGGTTTTAACAAAGGGAATGTTCCTGTGCTGAAGATCCTCCCAAAGGCATTGTTTCTAGATTAAACTAATCCATAATCCAACCTCCTGTTTGTGAAAGTACTATAATATAGAGATGTTTTAGCACATACGTTTTAGCATAATATAGCATAAGGCTATATTATGTTTTTGTGCTGGACAATAGATTGTGCCTCAGAGTATGGTACCTAATCACAAACCACTTTCTAGAAAATTTGATTTAAAATTAATATTATTAATATTAATGTAATAATAACAGAAGTTAGTTCCATCTTAATTCAATAACTCAAATTATTAATTTAATAACGATCCTAAAATTTTTGGCTTATACACAACATGTAAGTATTACCATAGTTTTCTGTTTGTGTCCAAAATCTCCTATTGGTGTCAGCCTGATTCTTCTGTTTTGAGCATTTCTGGCCATATGATTCAGGTACTGCTGGAAAGAAAGGCAGTAAAAATGTTAATGATTGCTCTTATGACAAAAATGTTAATTACCATTTTTTTTCTGAAATGCTCTATCCTTTTTTAACATTGGAGTTTGATAAAATGCACTCTTCACATTAAGAATGTTCTTTCTACATCTCTATACCAACCTGTTCATATTTAATGAAAGCAAACATTCAGAGAAAAAAACAAAAAAGGACACAGCTAGTGTTCCTCAAGACTAAGCAGTGATGTTGGAATTCATTCCAATTAACTTTATTCAACTTAAGGTAGGCATTACTCTGTCTGAAGGAAGTTCCTGTTATTAGAAATTAAAACAGGAAGGCACTTCAAGATGGAGATTCAACACAGCTTAAAAGATGGCAGAAACTGGCACAATTAAATCACTTTCTGAATTTATGATTATTTAAATTATTTACCACTGAATTTGATGACAAAATGATGAAAAAATACAATTATCTAGGGAAACCATGGACACAGAAGGTGGAAAGCCAAATAAAGCCCAAATGATGTACAAAGCTATATCAGAAAAATAAAAATAAAGCTGTAAAATCAGGGTTACATCCAAAGCAGATTGCCACAAAGAAAGATGCAAGACTCAGAATCCCACCTGTAGGTTTCTTGTCAAATTAATGACATAGTATGTATCATCAGGTGGACAGTAAAGTATTTCAAAGATGGAAAAAAAGATGAAGGAAATTATCATCCTGCATGAATGGCAGGAGGAAGGTATTCAGTCCTCTGTCCAACATAATTAATGTGAAAAAATAATATTAATAAAAATCACAAAAATTTCCACTCTAAATAGGTAAGAGAAGTTTGAATAAGTCACAAACTCTTGTTTATTCAAGATGAAAAATAACCCTAAATAATGACAATAAATAGAAATCCATAGCAATCAAAACTCTGGTGAAATCCTAGTTGTGGAATTATACTATGCAAAGCAAGGTCATTTTTTCATACCTTACTGGGACAATAAAAGTTGAATAGGAAACATTTCTTGAGAAAAAAAACATAAATTCTGCTGCAAAATTACTTCTTCTATTATCAGTAGTTAGAATAAAATAAGAAGTTAAAGGTGGAGGTTTTTTAACCTTAATAAAGTTTACTACATATTTTAAAAGAATAAATCACAAGAAGATGCTGTAAAAGTGGGGAATTGTAGATTTGTGCACATCAATACATCACTGCATTCATGAATCCCTGCTGTGAAGGTGGCTCAATTGTTGTTTGTGGATTTTCTTTCTGACAAATTGTAAAGCTTTATAAAACTTTACATTTCTGTCTCTGGATATGGTTGAAATCAATTTGTTAAAATTATGCTTAATCAAATTTACTCATGCCTGTATTTAGGCATAAATAGCATATTTACCTGCAGGGACACAATTGAATGCAGCACAATAAAGACAGGTGTTTTAAGAATTCTGTGTAAGCAGAAGCCCACCTGTAGATCCATTGAACTTTGGTTTTTGAGTGACTGTACGATAGACTACATATGCTGATCGTCGAGGTTCTGGAGAATTTAAATTACTGTATGTTCCAGTTTCTTTCCCATAAGGACTGGAAGAAGCAGTTTCATTATTCTTACTTTGACCCCTTTGTTGGTACCTTGGTTTTACTTTAGGGTCCAAAGTCTGAAGTCCTAAAAGTGAAAATACAAAAAAAAAAAAGTTGTGCTATTACTCAAAATTTGACACATTGCAGGAGACTGGAGGCTAGACAACAAGATTAAAAAAGTGTTCTTTGTGGATAGTCCAATCCAGATATGGATGTCCACATTTGACACAAGTAACAGAAACTAACTAGATAGTGCTAAATCATCTCACAGTTTAGTAAATAAAAATGAATAAACTGGAAGTTTTCTGCAAATACCTTTGCCAGTTATTGTATTAGCTGAATTTCTTGGCTCCTCAGAAATGCATTTATTTTCTTTTGCTTCCTTACAGCGATAGTTCTTTACCAGCTCAGTGTGGTTTGTCTCTGATGAATTAAAATAACAGACATTTACTTTTTTAGAAAGCAGACAAAATGTTCTTCTCCAAAACCGTTGTGGTGTTTTGAAAACATAATCTCCCACTTCATACATGGGTTGTCTTGGGTGGAACAGGGTTTCACATGTTAATTACTCTGTAAGTATCACTCCAAAAAATGAAAGTAAAAGTGGCTTTATTTCCTCTGGCAGAAGAAATCTTGGAAGCCAACTCAAAAATTAACTCTACAGACAAAGATCAGATCATCCATTCTCTACACTGCATAGTTGATGTGTGGACCTCTGGAATACCCATGGTTGAGCCCATGGAGATCACCCCATGCACTCCAAAGGACGCCTGGCTGAACTGTGAACGATTTCTGCCTCCAGATACATCCTGAACATGGACAGTACATGAACATAACAAAATACATAATGAGGAGAATAAAATAGCAATAGCATTTGTTGCATAGGTAAGCTCACTTCAAACTACAAATAGAACTTCACAAGGAAAGTTTCAGTATAAAGTAATCACAGTGTTCTTCTCCTGAACCCTTCTACTCTTCAGGAAGATGTGGCTCTGTTCTTCCTTTTCTCCCAGAATGCGGCAGAAATTCTCTACTTTTTCTTTAGTTTATGAGGTAGATTAAAGACAAAATCTGTCTTTTTCTTTTTGTTTGTTTTTTTTTTTTTGTTCTTTTTACTCTAAATCTGCCAAGAAATAAGTGGGTAACATTCTACCTACAATAATCAGATTAATACATTTTCTACATTGACAAGTAAATTCTGAAATTCTTTGGGAAAAAAATGAAGCTTATGATCAAGGTACTTTGGTGTAGGTATTTTAATTTGCTGTATGTGACTAGTTTTTATCTACTTTATCACAGGTGTAATTATCTTTTTACTGGTTCTATTAAGTCCCATGTTCTGTGAGATACCACCTACACTGAAATCTGTTTTACTTGACAGAAGTGGAAAGTGCATAGCACTCTATGTGATCTAACACGTGAACATCAAAGATTTTAGTAACTCAGGGGCTAATCCTGCCCACATTGAATATAACAGAGGATGCAAACTAGCTAAAAGGAGCAGAATGAACCATAGCATACAAAGACTGCTGTCACCTTGCAGTGAAACAAATCACACTGTTAATGGAAAATTTCACTTCAGATTAGTTTCATGGAAAATATATAATGCCCACCACACGTGCAGAGGAACAAAAATGATCTAATATACAAATTTGGAAATATATAACAAAGTACCTTTCACATTGGAATACTTGGATGCAATTTGTTCTTTTTCCCAAGGTAGTGTCTCAAATCTGTTCCCATCAACCAATGTGTTCCTCTGTGTCCCAGAACCACCACCTCCTGGAGGAAAGGAGTCTCAAAAAGTTATCTGCACTCAAGAGCACCCTGAGAAAGGTGAACAATGCAGAGTCTGCTTTTTATATGGCATGTTTTTAGCTGAAATCAATTAAAAAAGTACAACCAACCAAGTTGCTGATTCAATAAGGTCCACAAAATTAGACGGAAAAAAAAGAGCTTTAAATGTGTATAGGTTTGAACAGAGATTTAATTATTGTTTACCACTGGTAACTGTTTATATCAACATAAAGAATGTTTAAAAGAAAGATACAAATTTTATATAGAGGTCACATTTTTACTGTGCAATAAAGTTCTGGAGCTACAAGACCCATATCAGTTTGCTCCAAGCTAGAGCAAGCAGCCCTGGCATAGTAGTGCATTGACAAACTGAGGGGGAAAATAGAATACTACAACAATTACTACAATTTTTACCACTAATAAATATTTATGAACAAAAAGGATTGAATACCACTAAGTACTAAGTAAATTCAAGGAGAATGGAGCATTCTTCATCTTTAATGACACGATTCAATACTGAACTCAATGAGTCAAAACACTGTGTCTTCATCAACATCAACCAAGTTTATGCAGAAGGATCGGATCCTGTTACACAAGATACAGGATTGCAGCTTTGTTATTTCTGTGTAGGATAACCGAAAACATAAAGTTTATTCACCTTAACTAGGGCTAGTCTCACAAATATAACAGTTTTTGAAAACATTTTAACTTGTGTGCATCTCTACACTAGCTTTCTTTCCCAAAATTAAGTATGAAAAAAATCAATTGTAATCAGCTTAAAGGATTTTTTTTAGCATAATCCTAAGATAAGCATAATACATAATCATAAACAGTGGTTTTGATTGTTATAATTAATGGTGCAGCATGAGAAAGAGTGTCTAGAACATAAAGTACAAAGAATAACTCAAATGTAAAGTGATGAAGTTTAATGCATGTATCTTTGGTTATTTTATTTACTACATCATGTTCAGCAATGAGAAGCTGATGCTACGGTATATTACCTCCATTGTCAAAAGATCTATGATCTTTTCTGGGAGTACTCTCTATTGGTACTCTCCTTTCTGAACTCTCTTTCTCTTTTCTTGGATTATTACATTTTGTAGGAATTGTGTTACCATCACCTGCAAAGGCAACAGAAAGAATGTTTCGCTGTGGGTAAGCCCAGGGAATGGTACTGACATTCTCCTCATCCCACCTCTATGAGCCAGAGATTAGTTCAATTTCTCTTAACCTCTCTTTTCATAACCTTCTTTCTCTTTTATTGGTTCTTTGGATCCTGTCTAGTGTAACTGATGCATAACTTTTATGCTCTCTAATATCATAATACATAGGCTAAAGAAGACTATGGCATCAAAGTATAAACTACCTGCTTATTCATGAGTTTCTCACTTGCCATGAATCATATTTTTGAATTCTCACTGAATGAATTTATGTCATTTTCAAGATGCATGTAATCATAGTATCTAAAGCCTTAGAGAACTCAAATGAAAAACTGCTTTGGGGAAACATATCCATGCTTTTCTTTAACTGTGTCTAATGATAAATAAATACACTTCTTAAAAGCTATGTTTATGTATTTGTTATTGATTCCCACATCTGTAGACTAAATGTATCTATATACTTTTTAGAAGTAGCTTATCAAAACTAGTTTAATAACAAACATTTTAAACTTAGAAAATAGAAGAGAATAATGAATGAAGTAACATCATAACTGTGGTAAATATCTATGACTTAGTATTTATTTGACCTTAACTATGTTGGAAAAAGCCCAACATTTGAAACAAAATAGAACTCCTTTGTTCTTATCTTTTTAAGACCCTTGAAGGGGATATTTACTTAATCTAAATTTAGTTATAGAAAAGTTTGCTCTGTCACTACATTTTGCTGTCTAGACATCCAAGACAGTCAGCAGAGAGTGCAGAGCACCTCTGGCAAAGTGACTCATCTGACCTTCCTTTGCATCTGATTTATTGCATCTGATGATGCAATAAATTCTCTCTAAACTTACAACAGAGAGCCTTGATGAGAAATTAAAACTACATTCCTAATGTTAGCATGGTTAGACTACATAAATCTTGATTGTGAAGAAAAATTATACAAAAGTCCTGTGTTGTGCATGCAAGGAAAGTTCACATTGGCTTAATAACCCATTTCTACCTTTTCCATCTACAATTGATGCAGGTAGTCACATAAGTGCAACTATATATTTACCTATAGATCTAATCTATATATATATATATGGTAAAAATTAATGAAGTGGTTGGCAATATGCTTACAAATACAAATATGTTCTTTGTAATATTTTATTTTCACAAAATTTAAAAAGTGAGAAAAAGGTACAAACTGTGTAATAGTTTTGCCCCGTTACAGCCATTTTTAAAGTGTAAACACAGTTCAAGGAAACTAAAAGTACTTGCCTTTCTGCAAGTTTTGTTCAGTAGCTTCCAAGGGTAGTAGCTCCTCTTGCCAAGGTGAAGACACAGTTTTTGTTGATTGGTGTTTGTGAGGATTCTGAATCCCATAATACTCTCCTAAACAGTCCCCAAGAGGGGGAAAAAAAGGCCCAAAGATTACTGTATTGGCAGCATTGCTGTTTAGAAAAGAGTGACTAATTTCATATTTACCAGATTTATAGCATATATCCCTTATTGCTCTTTCCTCTTCAATATCTGCAGCAGTCTTGGGCCTCAAGTTAGAAACATCTGTAGGAAATATTTGTAAAAGATTACAAGATAAGTATACAAATATCTTCAATATTTCTTAATAATCAAATACCATAATGACTTTCATTTCTGTCATCAGTTATTTTTGTTTCTGACTGCAACCTCTACTTCCAGACAGAAAAATGACTCCTTAACATAAGGTATTTTCATGTACAACGGAATTGCTATTAATATGCCCATTAAGAAGCAAATGTTTGTTCATTTGAAATGATTCAAAAGCATCTACAGGATTCACTTCCAAAATAATCCTTCATTTACACCCAAAAGGAAATCTATTTCAAAATGTCACCAGAGAGTGGTTGTCACAAAATCTCTGCCAAAAGTTACTACTCTATAATGACTGCTAGTAGAGCTGGTGAAATGAGTGCTCCTTACCTCACTCAATTAAGGCTCTGAAGATTAGCGAAGCCCTGCCTTCTATATTGTTTGAGTTAATGTGGCATATTCAGACTGAAAACATGTTAGGAAGCACTAACAGGCTGCCCTACCTGATGGGCAGGGAGAAAGTGAAAATTGGCTTGGGGCAGTACAGTAATTTGCTGAGTGCATGCCTGAGAGTAGGTCATTTGCTCACTTTTCATTCTCCAGGAATGTGCAATTTGTTCCTTGCCTATGAATCTCGTATCTCTAAGTTTTAACTATACTAACATATATATATATACACACACATATAAAATAAACATTCAGTCAAACTAGTGAAGAGGTTTGAATGGATTCTCTTCACTAGATTTAAGAATAACTTCCTCTAAAAAAATTAGACTGCCTAGAGTTTAGTAAATCAGTTGATGAAATTAAGTTGAACTCACATAACTATCTTTTGTAAAAAACCTGTGACTTCACCTTCAGTGATGAGTGTGTACAGCCCTTGTTCAAAAATTTGTTTCCCAGAAAAGAAGTACCTCCTAAGCTTGTAATTTCATCCTAAAATTTTGAAGAGTTTTTGATGGCCATCTGAATTGTGGATCGCATTTTAAACTTTATTTAATAAAAAAAAGATACGTGAATTATACCACTATTGAAATATATACTAAAAAATACAAGGGAGTTAGAAAAATTTGCCTTGCTCACATCTGGTGACGACTAGTTTCAACATTTTAAGGATTAGCTGAAAACTATTTAAAAAACTTGTCAACAACACTTTTATTAAAATGTAGTGGCTATTATAATAAATCAGTTGTGAAGTACATTGCAAGAGTTGACAAAAGCCATTTAACTTCCTTATAAAAAAAGAAAAAAACTGTTTACAGTTTTCTTCCTCTCTATCTTCCTCTTCATCATCCTCTTCATCACCGAGGTTTATAATCAGTGGAGGATGAATTGGTAATAAAATATTCTCTTGAATTCTGAGTGAATCTTGACGAAGGGCTGGATACAGAATCCCTCCTTGGACATCCTGTTTTAATGGGACATCTGCAAACGAGAACATTAGATGTACTTTGTCAGGAGTGAACTGGAATACCACATCCTCATTCACACTAGCAGGTATACTTTTGACATCCTTATTAGAATTAGGCATTATCTTGTGCAGAGGTTGGCAAGAGAACACTTTCCAACTCCAGAAAGTAGGAAAAACACAGGTACTAGCTCCTCTGAATGGACAGATGAGGTACTGCTGAATATAGACTTTTGAAAGAGGAACATTTTTATCACTAAGCTATTTAAAAAAGGTTGGTTATCTCTTCCAGCTGGTGGATAGATACTTTGCGTCAGCAACCTTCTTTCTTTCAATCCTTTTTAAGACATTTACAAGGTAGAGAAATGCATGATTAATCATTCCTGGATTGAAGTGAGTGAGTGAGTTTAGGATCCCACCTATGAAAATATTTTAAACATGCTGTATAGCAGGCAAGTCGTATCATCTCCATGGTAGTCGTTTTGAAGAATTTAGCAATGCTAAGCACAGAATTGCCCATTTTAAACTGGCAGACATTTTTTTTTCCTTTCAACTCTTGTTACTAGGTACAAAATGTAGATTTTTACAAGGAATTCATAAAGGAGCTCATAAAAATAATTTACGTTTAGTTAGAAGAAAATCAGAAAATATATTATTTTCCTTAGGAATTTATCTCTATATATAATGTTTACAGCAAAATGGCTTCAGTACTGGGATAACATATTCCAAGAGCCAGAAAATGCAATGGACTGAAAAGATAAATGATGAAAAATGCTGAGTCTATCTGTACTGTTCGAGTTGACCTATTTGCAATTATAGATACAATCAGGATTCTGTGCATTATGTTAAAATATTGAAGTTGGATATATTTTCCAGTTTAAGATTTTACTCCAGTTGTTGTTATTCTTGTCCGTCTCTTGCTTGCCTATGAACAGCATGTATATCATATTGAACCCATTTTAATAAGACTATTGCAGATCAGATTTGTTGCATCTTATGTAAGAGATGTGAAAGAAAAAACACTGACTTCATAGAGCCTTTTTCACTGTCCAGAACAGGATATTATTTGGGTATTATAAGCCAACACACACTTGAATTAGTTTAGCAACATTTCTAAGCATTAGCACAAATAAATGCAGGTTTAGTATTTGCAATGTGGAGCAAACAGACTTTGAATCTGTATATATTGCAATAAAAAGTCAAAAGATTGCATCTGTTTTCTAGTTCTGCTTGCTGGACGTTGCTCATAGTGCCTCTTGGGCATAGACTGTGACTCTCACCTCACCTAAAAGTGGGGCTACACTGTGTAAGTGGGAACTGTGCTAAAAGCAGTATGGGCACTGAGAGAAACAGCACTCAAGTTTTTGCTTTGGTCCTGTGTGGTTAGTTAAGCTCCACATGCCCAGATATAACACGCTATGTTTTTCTGAGGGAATTTCAGGAACATAAGGTTTAATGTTGACTTGCTCTCATCACTCCTGCTCCTGACATCTGTCTTTGTTCTTTGCTCTGGACTCTTACCCTGTTCTGGGTTCCAGCTGTCTACCAGGACTCCTGATAGTCAAGAGCTCCTCTTAGAGAGGGCTGAGGAAAAAAACCCAACATGTAATGGTGGGGGTTTCCACAAAGAAGTGTGATGCCTTACACACTATTACATGCAACCAATGCNAGGTTTAATGTTGACTTGCTCTCATCACTCCTGCTCCTGACATCTGTCTTTGTTCTTTGCTCTGGACTCTTACCCTGTTCTGGGTTCCAGCTGTCTACCAGGACTCCTGATAGTCAAGAGCTCCTCTTAGAGAGGGCTGAGGAAAAAAACCCAACATGTAATGGTGGGGGTTTCCACAAAGAAGTGTGATGCCTCACACACTATTACAGTACTTCAGCAACATGCAACCAATGTTCAAGCCTAAAAATTTTATTCAAAACAATGAACTGGAAATATATCTGCACACACAGCACTGTAATCTGATGTTATCTCTTCAAGAGTTGTCTCATCTATACAATATGTGGTGCTCTATCAACAAATATTGCTACTAGTGTCCCTATCAACATCCTCCCCCACCACATACACGTTACTTTTAATTTCTCTTAAATGATTATCTGCATACTAATAATTTTAACTTTGAGGGAGATCTATCAAAAATACAAATTAAGCAACATTTTTACTCCACGGACCTCAGTACCTAAATTGCCATTTGTGACTTCATCTTTCATGTAACTAATAGGTATGAAGATTCATAACATGACAGGTAAAATAATTCATGTGGCAATACTTCTTTGCCTTGAGCTTCCTGGGATAGCAGATCATGCCTGATTGGTTCACCATGGTCCATTTCTTGACCTTATTATATATTATATAAGCACTTGAAGTACATGCTGGGAGCACATTTTTGTCTATTTCCTAACTCTAATGAACAAATTGTTGAGAAAATATTTTTACTCACTGTTACTCGGTGGCAAATAAAGTCCGTTTATATTACGGGGTTTTCTGTGAAAGAAGTCACAGCTTATCCTCCTACAGCCTACGGGCTCAGTCTCCCAGAAACAGGAGAACTTGCTGTAGCTTTGCTGCCAGAGAAAACAGTTTTTAGGTATTGTAAGTATAACAATCAAAAAATGGACTAAATGGATTAGCACAATGTGAACACTGGACTGAACATATGACAGTTCATGCTGCTGTAAATATATAACCAAGATATTGTGGGACCATGTTCTGATAGTTTACAGCATTTCAAATTATCCTGAAAGTTATCTTAAGTTCCAAATAGGTCTAAACTTATCTTGAGTTAGGTCAACAGAGTTTGATGACGTAAAACTGTTCCTAGATTAGAAGTACAGTAAGGCAGTCTACTTGGTATACTGCAGATTTTTCATGAGATGTTGGGAAGAAAAAAAATCTATTAGTCACCTAACTGACAAGTGGCTGAGTTTTCTTTCCTGTTCAATAGGAAAATCAGATCAATATCCAATGAAATGTGCTGTACAACTGCAAATCTTACACTAGTACTCTCTTACTATTAAAAGGCATGGGTATATGGGGAAATATGGGGTAAGAAACAAAAACCAGAAAGATTCCCAACAAAAAAATGAAAAGAAATGGGAATTGACATGATGAGACTGCTCACCATCTTTCAGCTGTTTTTATAGATAACAAACAAAAGCCTATTGGGAATAATAACTCTCTACATGGATTTGTGTAATTATTTTTTCTTTACTCATACATACACTGCTGCTCTTTCTCTGTTGATCAATGTAGCAGCAGCTAAAATGTCTGCATAAAACTGCAGAGATAGTACTTTCATGACAAGTCACTTTTGTTAGTAATACATAAAATTATTGTTCTGTATCACTGTCTTATTAAAGTTTACAGTTTTTAGCATCATCTTTGATGGTGCAATTAATTTACCTTATAAGCTGAGGTACCTTTCTCAAGCATATGATAAACTTGTAATTCCAAAGAGGCAAGTGCTCATGAGCATTACCCTGAATATGTAAACTCAGGTTTATACCCTGGATGTGAATGGCATCCCAGCTGAGAGCTGTAAATGCTAGGTTGGCAGTTACTTCTGAATGATCTTTTTCTGTCTTTTTTAAACAAAAACAAAGCCACAATTGAAAATATTGGAGTATTTGGAGGTAGGTTTCTCCCAGTTCCAGGTATTAACAGCTTCATCTAGGAGCAACATCTCCAAAACTTTTGGACTGTAGTCACTACAACTGGCCCATCCCATGAGACACACTGGGGTGTGGAGTCAAAGCCCATCTCCCCAGCATTAACCACTAAATCCCTGACTCTTAAAAATTGATGCAATAACCAGGAGCCCATACCCACCCCCGGACTTTTACCAGGTGGAATATAAATATTTCTTTGAATTAAAGCTATGCTATCAGCTGTCAGGAAAATCATAATCTTATCCTGAAAGCAGTAGTTTTCCGTCAAATACTGGACCTTCAGATGAAATGAAACTCAGATGGACAGGGCAGCTAAAACAAAAGATAGCTGAGTGAAGCAGGTGGTACCTTCTCCATGTGGTTGAACTGTTGAACTGAACTGAAAGCAGTTGTTAGCCAGGATGGAATGTTACATTTTGACAGTTGCCAACTGCTCCTCCAGCTTGGGACATCAGCATGATGCTCCTACATGATCTGTCCAGGCTGAACATCTTCCTTTATCTCCATTGCTTCCGAAAAATCAAACTGTCTCAAACAGCCTCCCACCTTCCTTAGTGTAAAATGGAAACCCCCCATTGGGTGGGGCTTAAATAATACCCAACTTCTTGTTCATGGAACTATGGTCTTGGAAACAAATGTTTGACACCACAAAGATATCACAGCCTGCTGGGCAACAGCAGCCAGAGAAAGGAGTGAAAATATATGTGAGTAAGAACCCTAAGGCACCAAGCTCAGGGAATCAGGGGAAGAAGGGACTCCTGGCACCGGAGCAGCGATTCTCTCCTGCAGTCCATGGTGCAGCCCATGCGGAGGCACCTGTGCCCCTGCAGCCCATGGAAGTCCACGGTGGAGCAGAGATCCACCTGCAGCCCGTGGAGGGCCCCGCACCCGGAACAGGTGGATGCACCCTAAGGAGGCTGTGACCCTGCGGAGAGCCCGCGCTGGAGCAGGCTCCTGGCAGGACCTTGGACCCATGGAGGGAGGAATCCACTCTCGTGGGAGCCGCCGCTGGGCAAAGCGAAGCTGTCCCTTTCCCTGGGCCGGCAGGGGCCACCGCCTCGCTGAAGGCCGAGGAAGGGAGCCAGCCCCGCCGCCGCCGGCGCTCGGTCGCTCAGCAGCGCCCCGGGCGGGGCCGGGTGGACTCCATTTCCCGTGGCGCAGCGCGGCAGGGGCGGCGCAGGCGCGCTGCCGGGCGCGGCGGAGCGGGCGGCCGCGGCCATGAGGCGGCGGAGCGCGGTACAGCGCAAGGTGCCCTGTCTGTTCGTCACCGAGGTGAAGAAGGAGC
>VYXB01007995.1:256653-409117 GCA_013397135.1 Pachyramphus minor | reverse complement strand
GAGCCGTCGGCCAAGAGGGAGCGCCAGGTGCCCGGGGCGGCAGGGGACGGGGGAGCGGGAGGTAGGCAGGCAGGCGGGGCTGGGCCCGTGCACCAGCCCGGAGGAAATCGCTGGGCCGCGAGTTGCCAAAGCACCGAGGGGTGTCAGGGCCGCCCGGCCACAGCCGAGTGGCGACAGGTTTGGCTGCAGATTCTGAGCGAAATACACGGTAACAGTTCTCCTCCTGAAATGCAGGGAAGAAGGGGTGTTTGGGTGCCGTTTCAGCTCAGCGTCACGCATTTCCTGGTACGTACATCCAGGTGTTCCCCCTGGTGTTGTGTTTGCTTTTTCTAAGTGAAGGCCGTTCCTACGTGACAGCACCGGGAGCCTGTGTAAAACCACCCTGCCGCCCCCGCCTGTGAGCCTCGTAGGGAAAAAAGGAGCGTGTCTATTTTTTTGTTTGTTTGTTTTCTTTTTGTGGTCGAAGGAATATCAGGCTTATGACAGAATAATTAATTTCCGGCTGTGAGAAGTGGACAGGTGGTGGAGGCATTCACTTGTCTAGCTGCAGATCTCCAGCTTGTGTTTCCTGGTTTTAATAGCAGCTGCGTAGTGAACTTGAACCCAGCTGGCTGACTTGCTCCCATTGGCAATTGACTTCTGGACAGAAGAGCTGAAATGGTTGCCAAAAGGACAGTAATGTAATTGTTCAACTCAGGGTACCAGCACCATTAATGATGGTCATGTAAGGGTGCATCCTACTGTTGTTCCTTCATACAGGAAAATTGAACAGGGTATTAGATCTGGAACTGGCACACGCTGTTTTGGGTTTTTTTACAAAGTTCAGACAAGGATAAAATGTGGTTATGACTGATAGGGAAGAAAGGGGGTGGTGGTGCTGATAAAACCAATGGAATTGTTTTCTCACTACCCTGAGATTTTTGTTTATCATGGAGTCTTCATAAAATCTTTATATATGCTGCATGTTGTGGTTACCGATTTATAACTAAAAGACAAAACAGACGTGTAATGTAACAAAAGCATGTAGAAGGTTCTTAGTTTATGAATTCTGCATTCTCTTTCGAGACTTCTGCAAGACAAGGACTTGCTTTGTGTCCACTGAAAGAGACAGTGTCCATCTTAAATGACAAAGTTGACTGGGGAGAGAAGAAGGAAGTATGATGATTGTAGAGAAAAAGATTTGAATCCAAACACAACTGCTTGCATGTTTGTAGTGAAACTGTTAGAGAAGCTGTAAAATCCTACTAGAAATTTCTGTTAGTTGGCTGTTTGTTTCAGACCCACAGATCATGTATTTCCTTGCTCTTCTGAAGCACAGAAGTATTTCGTTGATAGCACTGGCACTAAGTATTTAATACCAGGATGCTTTGTCCACCTTGCATTTCATTGGTCTGCGTATTGCACTAACATGGTGCTATTGACTTTCAGCTCCAAACTGAAAGCTCAGGAGAGCTAGTCATGAGGAATTTCTGTTGCTACTCTAATACAGGAAGGCACATCTTAAAATATTGCAGCATTGGACAGGAACCCTTCTAGTTTATGTGCCCTATTGAAAGTGGAAAGCAAAATCACCTGTAAATACTAAAATAATAATCAAGAGTGGGAAAGGGGGAGAGAATTAGCAAACAGATTGCCTTGGTTATTCTGTTGTAGAGCATTGACACAAAACTGTCAAGTTTTGAAGAAACAAGGGTATATGTCGATAGTGTTAGAAATCAGTACAGGCCAACTATAAGGAGCCCTGTGAGAGCAAGGCAATAACATAGCCATTTGTCTTCTTTTCAGCCATTTAAAGTTTTGGCAACTGAAACTATATCTGGAAAGGCGTTAGCAGCAGATATACACAATGCAATTCCTACTGAAAAGGTGGACGGAACCTGCTGTTATGTAACTACGTATAAAGGTAATAAGGAAGACCCATATGCAGATTTCTCATGCTGACTAGAGCCTTGCTTTACTTAGTTTTCACTCATGGTATGATTTATTTACAGCTATTGTCAATTCAAATGTCATGAAGCGTCTTGACCACAAAGTAATAGTTACCGTAGACTTAGGGGGTGTTTCTGAAGGTGTTACAGATGTTAGTCTCTAAAATACATGAAGTATGGTTTAAGTGAACATGACAAACCAGGAACTATTCCAGTTTTAAAATGTCCTATTAGTAAGTCTTCATTGCACACTGGGACTTGTATAATAGTGTGTAATTTCCTTGGGGAGGATTAATAGAACTATGGAGTTGGGGTGGAAATGAGAAGACTGTGATTCATTGCATCACTGGGGTTCTTGCCTTTCCCTGAAATTGTAAAAAACTTTGTATTACATTAGGCAAGACTGTATCTAGAATCTAAAATAGATTTTTGGATTCATATAGTGTAATTTATGACTTTTAATAGCAGATTTGGATATAACATTTCTCCAGTGGCAATTGAGAATTCTTGCCTGTTACACAGTTGATTTCAGTACTCTGCAGGATATGGTTACCTCAGTAATGCGCTGGTTTTCTCTCTCTGGAAACTCTAGGGCAACCCTATCTATGGGCCAGGCTGGATCGAAGACCCAACAAACAAGGCGAAAAAAAGTTTAGACGATTCTTGCATTCACTGAAAGATTGCAAAGGTCTGTGAAGATTTCTTTCCTTCGTAAGTTAGCCAGTTGGCAAAACGAGTCTAACACAGGAAATGTCAGTGATCTTGCTCCAACTTTTTTTATGTCACTCTTTACTTTGAGAGAGCTTTAAACTGGAATAGGTAGCTATTTTTTTAATCTTAGTTAGTTTTTGAACTTTTATGTTACTTAAAGGCTACATGCTTCTTTAAACCATCCTAATTGTAGACTGCTTGAGTGCGACAGATGTTGGTGCTTGTATGAAGTAACTGGGACTACTGTCTGTGAAAAAAGGTTTAGATCAATGGTATTTTAATAATTGTATTGAAAAACGACCACAGCAAAACTGGCTAACAGTTTGCTGAAAACTAAATGTTGCATTTATGTGTCTAGAATTTGTGTGGAATATTGAAGAGGATTTCAAGCCTGTTCCAGATACCTGGATTCCAGCAAAGGACTTAGAGTTCTCTAATGGCAATCCTTTGCCAGATGAAAATGGACATATGCCAGGTACCTATGATGCAGCACAGGTAAAACTGGGGAAAGGGGTGGGTAAGGGTGCGTGTGTGAATTTTGAAGTGAATTAGAATTAGTTCCAGAGTTAAAAATAGTCGTTAACATATTGAAAAAAAAGAATCGTAATGTCATTCATTCACTATCCAGGAAGACATAATTGTCACATTTACGTTCTTCTGACATACAACACAGTTTTTCTTGTTACTCTTTCTGTTTGTCGTTAACTGTGGTTTTTTGTTTGGTTGTTTTTTTTAATGCATGTATAGGTCTAGTGCACATTTAATAACTTGATGTTTACTTTGGTAAAATGCAGTGTTTTCTCATAGGTTGGGTGCCTGTGGAGAAAAATAATAAGCAATATTGCTGGCACTCATCTGTTATAAATTATGAGGCTGAAATAGCACTGGTATTGAAACGTCATGCTGACCCAGGGCTGCTGGAAATCAGTCCAGTGCCATTATCAGAACTTCTAGAAGATACATTGGAGCTTATTGGGACTAATATTAATGCAAATCCATATGGTAAGTTTGTATGGTCTGTGCTTAAATACTTTTTTTTTATTTAGTGCTACTTTTGAGTGAAAACTATACATTTACTTTGTGTAAGTTTTTTAAAAACGTTCTCTGGTAGCAACCTTCTTAGAAGGGAGAGAAAGGGCTAGCTGAAGGAAGTCACCCAAAAATACCTTAGAAAGCTTAGTTGTCATGGAACTAGTTATCTCTGTTAAACCTCAGTTGCTATAAAAGTGCTTTGCTTTAGTCTTTCAAAAAATATTTTGACTGGAAAACCTGTTTTAAATATTACTATTAAAATACTAAAATCTTAAGATTGTTTCTTGGTGCCTTCACTTTTATTACTTGGTCTTCTCATGCTATTTAGTCCTTTGAAGTAGAAAAGGGTTGGACTTGATGATCTCAGAGGTCCTTTCCAACCCGGCTGATTCTATGATATATTTGTGATTTAAATTTTATTCAACCATATTTGGAGCCCCTAGAGTTAGTCATAAGTTACAATTTTTAAATTATGAAAAAGGATTTTTGTTTTTTAAGGAAATGTAATTTAAGCTAAATTTTGGTTGTGGGTTCTTCCTTTAAAAGCACTATAACAAAAAAACCAATTGGGTATTAGCACAAGTGAGTTCTAATTTCAGAGCTTTGCTGTCAGGATAACTTGCACGGATAGTAATACCTGGTCTAAGCATTTTCCCTGTATGTAAGAAGAACTGCAACAAAAAACATCTAGTAGCTG
This sequence comes from Pachyramphus minor, assembly GCA_013397135.1. Lineage (NCBI taxonomy): Eukaryota > Metazoa > Chordata > Aves > Passeriformes > Tyrannidae > Pachyramphus > Pachyramphus minor. The sequence goes on along the minus strand of VYXB01007995.1, from coordinate 404,749 downwards.
TATTCTTAGATGAAGATTTGTGTTGTCAGTGAAGAGGCAATGTTTTTAACATCCTGGCTTAAGTATTCATCCATGTTCATGAGAAGATATGCCAGATTTTCTGGAACTAAGATGTTTGTGCCACTGACTGTCATTTGAAGTGTGAAGAATTTAGCCAGTAGCATTATGGTTACTGAGGAGGTGACCACAAGGACAAAACACACAACTGTATAAATCTCTGTGTCATGTTTATTTTATTCAGAGGAGGGGGAGATTTTAATAAATAATTATAAATTAAAACGTGAGGATAGACATTTGATACTTAAAAATACACTTAACTGTTTTGTTAAAGGCAGGATGATGATACAGTATCTAATAGAAATCTACAGAGTACTTTTAAGATAGCCATAGTAACAAAAATGAGAAAAATTTTAAGGTATCATGTGTTATAACTACCAGGAATATATTTGTTTCTTTAAACACAGGATTAGGAAGCAAAAAGCACCCTGTACATCTTCTGGTACCACATGGAGCATTTGAAATAAAGAATCCACCTACCTTGAAGCAAAATGACATACTGTCTTGGTTTGAAAGCTGCAGTGAGGGTAAAGTTGAAGGAATTGTGTGGCACTGCCATGATGGGTGTTTAATCAAGGTAAATATATGGATAGACCTGTGAAAAACACTACTATAATTCACAGTATGTGAAGTATTGTAAAGTACTCATTTTTTGTCCCTTTTTCTAAGTTTTTTAATAGTAAATGTTCTCCATCAAATGAGGTGACAGTAGAATTAGTCAAGCCACTGGATCACTGCAATGATGACATTGAACATCTTCATTCCCAACATTATGTTAACAGAATAACTGAGAACATAGTATTTTCTTGCCTCTCTGTATAGGAATCATTGATTTTAAAGCTTAATTCTTTTATTTAAAAATTATATCCTTGTATTGATGACTTATGGAACAAGTATTATTAATAAGAATGTGATTTTTTTTTTTTTTTAATTAGCACATTTGTATTATTTCTGAAGCTGTGGAGGGCACCTTGGTTCTAGTTTGCCTTTTGTGCTTCGTTGTTACTCATATTATTCAGATAACTGATTAATGGTTTTAAGTGCCTTAATGCAGAGGATCATAGAATCCACACATACCCACCCCCTACCCCAAGCTGGAAGTTGTTGTGCTGCTCTATCAAAATTGCTGAACTGATCTTCTTTCTTTTTATTTTAGCTCCATCGCCATCATCTTGATTTACCCTGGCCACTTGCAGAGACATACCTGAATTCTCAACCTGTTGTAATTTCTTTTGATAGAGCTAAATATGAATGTGACTTTGAACCAAAGAGTTTGTTTCACCATTTCTCAAACTTAGATGGTCAAAGATTTGACAGACTCAAAGATATCAAGTTTGATGCTTAAAATGGTGTTCCACTTTAAAGTTAATTGTCCTACGTGCTGCATTCCTCTTACCTATGTCTACCACAGAACTCTTTACAAATAATCTTCTAGCTTAGGCAACAGCCCAAGTACTGTATCATTTTAAGTTTATTCTAAATGACTAATTTTAAATAACAGAGGTCTGACAGCCAGAGCAGAGATCTAGCTTCCAGCATGTTTATTTTCTTTTCTGAAAAATCCCTAACTTTTGAACCCATTTCTGGAAACTGTCAACATTAAGTGTAAGAAGTATGTTGTCTATCGCTGGGTGGTCCTAAAAGCTTAACTAATGAATGCAATCAAATGGAAAAGTTACATAGGTTGCACTTCTAAAAATAGAGTTGTTATGACACTATTATATTCAGGATTCAGATTTAGGATCTAGTTTCTTTACAGTAAAGAACATATTTCTGATGGGACCAGAATTTGTCTAAAATTTGGTAACTTTCTTTGAAAGTAGTAACAATTTCTTATAGGGCAAAACTTTTCCCTGTATTATTTAATGTAAACATTATGCTATTACTTGAAACCCCAATTACCCTTTATTCTACAGGCATTTCCACTATTTTGGGACAAAACGAGTAAATAATAGAAAGTATACCAGTTTTATTTTGGAGATCCTTAGTAATTGGAGAGAGACATGGCTTAATAATTTCCATTTACAACTGCATCTCAATTAGGAAACTTCATCAAGGGCATATTAAGTACAATAAAGCATATAAATAATAAAGGTGAGACTGAATGATTGTGTGAGTGGCTTTATTTTGTGTCTGCTATAAAAGTATACATCCAACTATATAAAATATACAAAATGAACAATTATGTACAAAAATACCATTGGTTTGACAGAAATACTATAGTTTAATTTTCAGTTCTTTGTTCTTGGGTTTTTTAAAATTGAGGTAAAAATAACCAGGGATGTAAAAACAGACATCCCACATACTGACCCCTGAGTTCAGAGTTAAACAGTATGGTCAGATGAGACACCAAGTGCAAATTATCTATTCTTATTAATCTGGAATTTAGCACACTTAGCTAAGTATGCTGATATTTCAAGAATTTCTGAACTTTTAGGATAAGCCCAAGGTTTCAACTTCACTTGAAGCCTGTACATTACTCAATTTAACTGTTCTGAATTAAAATGTGATACACTGCAAAGGAGCTGGGAGAGGTAAAACTCATTTTTATTTTAACTGGTGTATATAAATACTGACTATGAATTGTTGACTAATCCAATTCTGCATTCTTAGGTGTGTGTGAACTAATGTAATTTTAAGAGACTTCTATTATTCCAAGGTAATCACAGACAAATGAGTATTACATAACTGCTGTGTGATTTATTTTTTGTATCAATGCTGAGAGTACTAAACACTACCTAATCTACAGCAATGTTGCCTGGACTATGCACTTGAATGCCAAACTCTTCAGAAAGCTGCTTCAACTTCTCTTCTAAGATTATATTTTTTTTTACTTCTTCATTGTAGTTATATTTCAGATCTTCAAGTTCTTCAAAAAAGGAAGGGTCATAGTTTTCTAATTCTCTTCTCAGCTTTTTTGTCTCTTCCTATTGAAAAGAATGAAGGAGCACAGCCTTTATCAAGAACTTTGTTAATACAGCACAACATCTTTTTTGCCTTTGTCTTGAAAGGTTAAATGATGAGATAATAAGGATGTCATCTAGAGACAAAAAAACCTCTACCCATAAACAGCACATTCTCTAAAAACAAAATAGGCTCTGTAAACATAATGTTCTGAAATCGACTTGGTTATTAAATATTAATTTAGATATTAAATGGCTCTTTCTAGCTTACCATAATTTTATTCATTATCTTGCCTAGGATGAATCCTTGCAACTCACCTTTAATTGCTGTTTTTCCAGCTCTAGGTCTTTCAGCTGTGTCTGGAGGTCAGCTATTTTATCCTTCTCTACAATTTCATTATGTCCTGTAAAAATAATGATGATTTTTTATGAAATTTAAATAATGAAAATCCATGTAATGAATAATCTTGTTCAAGTAGTTCTGCACTTCCTGAAAACTGGACCAGTTTAAGTGTGTAAACCCAGCTGGGATCACCAAAAATTCAAGTAATCTGGGCTTTTCCTTAGTTCTTGTAAAAATTAGACAGTGGTGTCTAGTTCCTGTGATTGAATCCAGTAGTCCAGTGGACCAGTATGTTAGCACACCATGTACGCTTTCTCTGAATTAAGCATGGGACATCTGGAAATAACAGCATCTTGTTATGTGTATTCTTAATTTCAAGAGGGTTAGTTTGTTTTGGTTTTTTTTCCTTCCAGTCATATGGCAATGTGCTGCTCTGTAGTGCTCTGCTTTTCCCATGGGACGGATGCCTGCTAAATCTTAAGTTATTCACAGAGCTGGTATCTGGAAGTAGGCACTCATTCTCTAGCAGCTTGGAACCCAAAGCAAAAGAGTATTTTAGAGACTGACTGATATCTTATAAACAGTCTTTTGAGGCTAATAAAGCAAGTGGTGGCATGTGGAAATCCTGTGAGGGAAAAATCATATAAAGATTACAGTCTCTTGTTCAGGATAGTTGATTATGAAGATTTTTACAAGAATTCTCTACAAAAGGCTTGTATGTGTACTCAAAAATCCAAGGCCTTATTCTGCTCCAGTTTACACTGTTTTGGTATTAATCTAAATCAAATAATTCTTTAGATTTATTATCACTTTGCACACACATATTAAGTAAAAATAGTTTTAGGCCTGAAATACAGGAAGATCTTTATTTTAGGTATCGAAAGTTATTACCAGCTGCTGGATCTTCACTTGTATAGGTGTGTCTCTGGTGCTTGTAATCCTCCATCTGGTGCACTAGTTCTGCTTTTTCTTCCTCTAATCGATTATTAGTTACTCTGGAATATAAAATAATTTTAGAATAATTTTTAAAAAAATAAAATATTTTAGAACTTTAACTAAAAATTTGCAAGAGACATTTTCTGGTCATTCTTAGTTCATGTATATTGGCTGAGGTATTTAGTTATTTAGAAGTACATTACCTTAAAAGCTGAAGCTCCTTGATGAGGCTTTGCTCTGCCATTGCACCTTCGGGAAGGTATTTGAGAAGCTTAATCTTTAAAGAAAAATTAAGAAAGTTTTACTCTTGAAAACAGTATCCATGAACAATGCAGTTCAGATAGAGTTCTCTTGGACTAAGGATTAAAAAATGAATGAAAATAATACTAAATATGTAACCAAGTAGTAGGTTATCAAAAACAAAAAAGAAACCACGTCTTCATCTACTGACAGTTTCCATGAAGCTGATTCTCAGCAGCCTTTTCAAAGTTAGCATAGATCATTGCTACGTATTTCATGAAAGATAAAGAAAAAAGTATTCAGAAGTTAGATTTACAAACCAAGTTAGACACGTAGCTACGTCAGCATAATTTATACATATGCTTAAGGAAGTGATATGCCTAAATCATTAAGCGCTACTGATTTATGTGCATCCCTAGGTGTTTAAGTTCCTTTTGAAAGATAATCTGAAAAACCTGTAATTTTGCGGTGAAAACCCAAATGAGTGTACACTGACTAGGTATGACCTGCAGTCATTGAGTTAGAATAGGTCCCTGATCAGAGAGAGAATGAGCCTCTCAAAGTGGCTTTTGGTAAAGATGTCAAAGCAAAAAATTAGTGCTCTAAATAGAAGATAATATACAGTTTATGAATGCTGTGACAATTTATGAACTCTCATGAGGCTACTGTTAATGATAGGCTTTTGTTCTGTTTCTATCTAAAATGGTAAGGATCTGGGTACCACATAATGAAAGATTTTTACCTCTGAGTTAATTTTGCTGCTGGTATGTACTTCATGTTAATAATACTGACATTATAGAAAAGGGAAAACAAGCAAAAATTAACAAAATGGTTGTTTTTTAGGAATCAATTCCAAGTTCTACTTATTGAACACATCTGCTTTCTTACATAATATACATATGAATTCCCACACTGTAAGTTTTGTATTTGATACCTTACACTGAAAACGGCTGGTGCGAGACCATTGTACAGTGTAGGGAAGAAACCACGTGCATATTAATACATGAGAAGATGGAAGCTGACCTAGGTGAATAGTCCTAGAACTGCATCTCTGGAGTATTTAAAAGCCAGAAGGTGGTACATCTTTTCAAAGGTACATGAGTTTTAAAATTCATCAACTCTTCCACACATAAAATAGTATTTGAAAGATTTATGAGACGGTACGTGTAAGAGCCCATGTATGGAAAGAAATCAAGATCCCATTTAGGACGGCTAAATCAACCCCCCTGCCCCGAAAACCTGGAAGGAATAGAGAAGTCCCTGCAGCAAACTTACTCTGCAGAACAAGCCAGAAAGATTGTAACACCATTTGAAGTATCTGTACCTACAGGCTCTCATGTGAGCAATGAAACGATAGTAAAAAAACAAGAACATAGCAGAAAAATATAGTTTCCCCCTAAGGCTGCAAGTCAAGAATATGTATTGATAATATGTGGTAAACCTCATTAATTAGCTAAAATATGTAAATATATTTGAGGCAACTATGACTGCAAAAACTGTAAAAGAAAGGATTAGAGAAAAAATAACTACTCTGCTACTACAGACATTAGAAAGACATAAATTAATAGTAAGCATTCTATTCTCTGAGTCATCTGGCTAAATTTTACTCACTTGTTCTTTTAGCTCTTGTAAATTTTTATCAGCATTGTGTTCACGTTCTCTTGCTTCCTGAAGCAGCCGTTTAAGGTCAGCAATGCTTTGGTTTTTTTTAGCAATATCCATTTCCATTTCCTTCAACTTAGTTTCATGCATTCTGGTAGTAGTTTTATTTAGAAAAAGATAAGACCAGAAATACAGATTTAAATATCGTTACGAGAATAAATGCATAAAATATGCCATAAAATACACCCTAAAATACACTTGGGCCATTGGCCTTGAAAATAATTACTGGCCTTATAAATACAGTGTGCTGAAAGAAGCATAATGAAAAATACAAATTTAATGTTAGAATAAAGGCTTTTCCAGATATTACACTTTTGTGGATCTTTCTTTGTGTCTATATTTTATAAAGGGTGATGGGGATCTTTTCATGCTGTTGCACATAAACCCCAAAGTACTTCCTGCTAAACAGATGCCTGTTACTGATGCAGTATGTACACTGGCTGGGTCTTACTTCTGTGTTGTACCTTTGACAGTATTTTTCTTATGATTTAATAATTTATGGAAAATAATGTACCAAGAACAGGGCTAATACAGATACAGAAGATGAAGACTCCAAGGGCAAAAGTGTTGTACAATAAATTAGTTTACCCTGGAGTAACAGCAGTCTGAGGGTGATTCCATTTTGCTTTCAGCTGTACAAGGCTACAAAAAAGTTTTGTGTAGAATCCAAAATGTTGGAAGGTACCTCTGGAGATCATGTAGTCCAGTCTCCCATCTGAAGTGGACTATCAGATAGCAAACATTATGCTCCATGTCAAAGAGCATTCTGAAGGGTCCCTTGGATGATACCCCTTTGCCCTACGGAGTACCTCCTGTTACCACATACATGCTTTGGAACATGTGCTGGTGAGGTGGATTGCATGTTAAAGTGCCTCAAGCAACTCCTCTGGATTAGTAGTTTCTTAATGTTACTCACTTACTTTAAATTCATGTTAAATTAAATGCACATAAAAGTTTTTATTCACAAGCTGAAATAGGCAACTGTAATTAGCACAACCATGTTTTCTATAGCTGTTTATACACAACTACCTATCTCTATCAACTAAATAGGTCTAAGTAGGAATGTTCTTCCAAAGAAGTGAAGAACTAAAAGAATAACTGTATTAAGACTATGGAGCCTGTACACCAGCTGTTAAGGGCCTACCATCTTCACTGCATGTTCGTGTCTTTCTCCTGTTTTGGGCAGCCAGTTTTGCTCACCTTCCTTATGCTAAATATGACCTTGCAGAGATGTTTTACCTCACTAAATAGTTTGCAGAAAAGTTAAAAAAAAGGAATGGCTTTCTGAAGTCTCAGTGAAATGAAATGGCTCAGCAATATGCCAGAGAAGCACTAGAACTCCCTCAAGGGATCCTGTGGGAGTGCAAGATGGAAGTGGGTAAAATCTTGGATATCAATGGTGATCTGACCTAGGATGCAATCAGACAAGTCTCTCTCCTGTCCAGCTGATTTTCTGCCCTAGTAAGATTACTGTCAGAGGTTCTGATTTTGTGAATACCTTTCATTTCTGTTTACAACTATTCAAGAGTACTTTTGCAGTACATCATCTTATTTCACCCTGAGGTCATACAGGAGTCTAGACCTGAGGATTTTTTACCAAGAAAGAATAGCATAAGCATGTTTACATTTTTTTGTCCTTTTCTGAGGCCCAGCAGTACAAGAGATGATATCCAGCTAAAAACTTGCCACAAGAAGGGCAAAATTCTCCTTCCTTGTTCACCTTGATGAACCATGAGCATATTTCATGTGAACTTATCTTGATACATATATATAAAATGTATATTCTATATCAATCTGTTCATTAAACATGATAGTGTGATATATAACTAGCATTTTTGTGCTAGTCACAGCTCACTAATGAAACAGATTTAATAGTAACGCTTCTTGGACTGACCATGGTTTTGACCATGGAGTGACCATTTGCCAAATCATATCTGTAAGCAAAACACAAACCACAGTAAAAGAGCTTGCTTCTAGAAAAGAATGAATGGAATTAGAGTTGTTCAAGCTGTAGAGTTAACATCTCCAGCCTGTGTAAGTAGGTTGTCACAGAAGAGGCATATAATTCCTCTAATAATGGAAGTAAAGATAAATTAAAAAGTAATTCTGCTTTATAATTTAGGCATACAATCATCAAACTACTTTTAGTTTGTTCCATGTTGTGTGATAGAAGTGACAGGTAACTTTCAGATAACTTATTCCTGAAGAGTTGTTCACATTTACTAGTATTAGCAAATAAAAATTTTTTTTTATGCTGATTTCCAAGTCTGGATTTTATCTAAAAATCTAGAAATGGTGATTCCCAAACTTCATTTTATATACTGGAAAAGATACTGCTGACCTCAGTTTTTCTCCCTTCTTCAGAAAGCAGAATCAACTGTCTGACTGCAATTCTGGGCCTAAAGAACACACAGGAAGGATCTTCTGCTGTGCCTACATGTCCCAAAGACTACAGAAATCATGGTGACTTTTCTAACACAACCTCTGCACATTCATATGGTTAAAGGTAGATTCAAATGCTACCAAACTGGAAAATGCAGGTTTCTGACTTCAGTTTTTGGTTTCAAATTGTTGTTCATCCAGTAAATTATTGAAATACATTCTGTGTTCAGCAGAAATACTGACATTGCACAAAGCAAAAATACAATACATTTAAGCAGCAGGGAACACAAAATACTTCCTTTACCTGAACTATCCAGAGATCCAGAGCTGATCTGAAGAATGGAGATAAATAACTGGCTTCTATATAGAGGAAACAGCTAACAAGGCCACTATTTAAAGACACTAGATCTCTGCCAGATTCATATCAGAGATCTGTATACTGATTCTATATATTAATATAGAACCAGAAAATAAATTATGGATAATATAAAATTATCTTCAAAAGAGGAATCAAAAATTATGAAAGTATAATTTGTTTGTTAATATTTAAAGAGGATTTAACACTTGTGTTTATCTTTCTTACTACATTCTTAATTCCTACCTTGTTACAATGGACTTCCAGCTTTTGCTCTCAGCTCCATCAAGTTGGCTCTCAGCAAAATTTAGCTTCTTAAAGGTTTCCTCCAGCTGTACAGTTAACTTCTCATTTAATATCTCCAAGTTATTCTTTGCTATTCGTAGCTTCTCTCCACTGTCAGCTTCCTGTTGTGCAGTAAAAACAAATGTTTATAGAATACTTAACCTCACATGAAACATAGTGTTATCTAAAATTATGGTGAGATAGGCTGATTTAGAGGAAAACTGCATCCAAGATTACTAGCACTACAACTTCCAAATTCTGTCTTAGCCTAGTCCTTGGATATCTCCTCTCTAGATACAATGAAAAAACCTGTCATAGCAACATCAGTGCTGAATCAACCATTAAGAAAACCCAAAAAACCATGTATTTATATACTTGCCACAACCAGTGGAATAAAGGGATGCATTACCATGACCGTACCTTTTTCAGTTCTTTACGCAGTCTCTCGTTTTCAGCAATGACTTTTTCCATTCCTTTGGTTTTAGATTCAAAACGCATATTCAGCTGGCCCCCCAGATCACGTTTCATTTTTTCCATTTCAGACTAAATATCAAACAGTTTGTTAAACCACATATACATTGCTTAGTATAAAATTTCAGATTTCAATTTTTAAAATACAGCATAGTTGCAGCTACCTAGCACAATAAATATAACATTCCATCAAATAATTAAATATATCCTTAAGGTACAACAAACCTTAAATCACTCAGTATGTTATGCTAAAATTAAGTTCTGCTTTTCTGTTCTATACATTTCGTATCTTTAAAACACTTGTGCCAATCAATATCAACAACAGGCTTGCTGCTCCATCTTTTTACTAACTTGCATATAAACTGTTACCTAAATACAGTCACTGGAGATAATTCAGTACCTTTAGCCCCTCATTTTCTTGTTCAAGACCAAGTAATTTCTCATTAGAAACCACAGCTGGTGCTTTCTTCAGTTCTTCATTTTCTCTTTGCAGTCTCTCTACAACCTTTTTCATCAAACCAATTGTTTTTTCCAATTCTGGGACTGTCTTTCCACTTCTACCAGCCTACAGAGAGGGGGGAAGAAAAAGTAAAAGTAAGCAAATAGTTCATCTTAACATTCTAACATATTCTAAATCTTGTAATTTCTCCATTTTTCTTCTTTCACTACATTAATTGATGAGTTAGAAAAGAGTCTTCAAAACCATGTATTTTTTCATCATCTTTCTAGTGATTTCCTCAGCAATAATAATTTAAAGATGCTGACTCTAGTTCTAGGCCCATGAGGTACCTCCTTTTCTTTCTAAGAAAGGAGCATAGTACAGTGTAAAATGGGGAAGATTTTACTCCCTGGAGCTCCACATAAATCTATATAGCAACCAAGTCTCAGAAGTAAAAACTACTTATTTTTCTTCTCTAAAATAATTGGAAGGATTAGAAGGTTTGTGTTGGTACACAACAGAGTTAAAGTAAAATCTGTCACATCTTGGTGCCTGAAAAAGAAAGAGAAGAAAATTTACTGCCATCTGAGAACCTTTGCATACAACAGTTTAATAAACTGAATTGCCTTGTCCAAAAATTACCACTGCACAAGACAGAAAAAATACACAAGCAGTTCATGGAAGGTTTGAGTAAAAGAATGGAAAATTATCTTTTCCAGGTACCCAGAAGCAGAACTCATTCTCCTTTTATAATGAAAGACCTATGAAGGCACTGAAGAGCTTTTATTAAGTCAGCTTTCTTTAAAAGGTCACACAAATAGTCTGACAAGTTAGGGGCAAGAAACATATTTGGCACTGCTGAAGACTTTCTTTTAATTTCTGAAATATTGCTCTATTAAAGTAGTTAACAGTAGCTGGGGCAAAATTTAACTGTGTCATCTTGTGTAGTATAACAAACAAAAACCTTCACTAACAATAACTTACACGTTCTAACATCTGTATCAAGTCAAACAATTTACATAAATACACCAATATAATTTTCATTATTACAGCTGTAACTCAAATTTATCATATAAATATGTTTCTGAAGATAACTAATCCAAACGATAAAATGAGGCCATGATTGTGCATATGTTTAAGTGTAGCTGTAGTCCTTCTAATGATCCTGTTAACTTGATTTCATTAATTTATTATAGCAGTTTGTCAATAAAATAAACAAGAACAATTAATATTTGCTTGTGATTGATTCCAAGTAATTTAGCTTCAATAACACTCTGAACTTTTTCTTTTCATTCTCATTTAATTATGATGAAAATCCTGATACAATACTCACCCCTCTAAAGCTGCCCAGCTTGTGTTCAACATCTGCTTTCTCTTTTTTGAGAAGTTCACACATTTCTTTTAAGTCATCTACTTGGTCCTACCAAGAAAAAAAGAAGTAATAAGCAATTTAATTAGATCTCAAATTGAGGCGAACATTTGGTGAACAAAATTACAATTGGTGTTTCAATTGGTTAACTTTGAAAAATTTAAGAGAAAGCACTTTCCCATATTAATGACATTTTCTATAATTTCTACCAGCAATTCAACCTTCTCAACTTCTGTAAAAACATGAAAAACTTATAGTATGGACAGAAAAAATATTAATTTCTTTTTAAAGCAATTCCCTAACTGTGTCAGAGTAAAGGGAACTAAAGGTAAAAAAACGTTACCTTTAGTCTTGGCAAATCTTTACTGGCCTGCTCTAGCTGGAATCTTAGCTCAACATTTTCAGATGACAATCTTAGATTTTCCTTTAAAACTTCTTGTTCTCTTCGACACTGATCACTTGACCCTATTCCTGATGTCTTGAGAAAAGAAAAGGGAAAAAAAACTATTAAGTGGTAATGCACTAATTCAATACAACTATTATTTGTAGCTGATTAAGAGCAACAGATAATTATTTTTCACAGAAATAAAACAAGATGGTATTATCACCAGTTTTGATCTAATCTGCTTTTACTTTAACACCTCTTACATTTCCTAATTTTGCTTAACTGTTAAGGGAATTTTACAAATCAGTATAAACCAGTAAAAATTTCATCAAACCAAAATTAACTCTCAAACTATTGGGTAGAAATACATTTCAAAATCTAAGAGACGAAAAAAGCTACTGAGTGTAATAAGTTGTGACACTGTTCCTGGGAACAGCATCTAATTTTAAGGATATATTCTGGTAGTTTTTAAAATAGTAAATATGTCATAAGACATTTCAGTTATGTCAAACGGATCACAAAGCAAGTCAGGAACAGTAGTATGTAACTCTTGTTCTTAGTTTGTTATTACCTACAATCTTAAGTCTTTATCCATGGAGGCTAGTAATTTCTATTACATGAAGAGTGCTTTGCATGTTTTACACTGTCAATTCAAATCATAGCTATATGGTAAATTATTTTGCCTGACTAGTAAAGAGTAAAACCTTTTAATGATATAATAATCAGTGTTCTTCACTGATTATTATGTAATTATGGAATTAACCCTATGATTCATTACCACTAAAACCAGGAATAAAGTATTTGCTTCAATAAAGCATATTTTTTCCTTAGTGTAAGTAAGAAGATATTATAAGTCTCATAAATAATGAAGGTCATCAGCTAGCTTCATGTATCATTGGGGTCCTTTGTAAACTCTAGTTCAAAATTTTAGTATTGACAGTAGCTTACTTGTGAGTTGTCATGTGTGCCTATCATGAAAGTACAAGGTTTGCTTTATGCATCACTTGATGACCAGACTTCAATATCCCTGCAGAACACGCATAGGAGAGCACGGCTTTATCAAGACCAAACTATTCTATTTCTTTATCATTTATACTGAAGAAATGCTAAAAGAACACTATGGTATCAAACCTCGGGCATTTCACAAAATTCTGAGGTTGTTTCAACCCTTTCTGTACAGCTTCCATAATTTTCATGTTTATTCTCTGCAGTGTGTTGATTCATTTCATTATTCACATTTATTTTGTCTGCTTCATAGTCATTAGCTTGAGCAGAAAGTTCCCCTGAATCAGCCTGATTGCAGCTCATTCTGTCAGTATCAGGCTCTTCTACATCTTTTTCATCCACATTTGATTGTTTGAAGATTTCTTGCTTGCTCTCGTCTTCTTCACATTCCTCATGAACTTTTCCTTTTTCAGGCTGGGTTATATTTTCTTCTTTTTCACTGCAGTTCTCTTTATCATATTCAGCTACATTTTTTTTTTCCAATACTTCTGTAGAAATATCTGTGTCCTTCCATTTCTCACTATCTTCAGGATGCTGTTCAGGAGACATTTCTGTGCTTGTATCTGCAGTAGCCTCCTGGCCGCCTTCATTATGCATGATGAAGGTTTGTGTGTGTGCTTCCTCATCTATTTCATTGCCATCAGTAATGCTATCATTAGCCTGATGTTTCGTTTCATCCCTATTTGAAATAGATTTCTTTTGAAGGAAATTGAGATACTTTTGTTTACTGACAGTGATAGGAACAGACTTGGTCAGTTCAGTTTGGTCACATGTACTCTGATTCAAGTTGATAGAGTGAAGCATGAAAGAAAAGCAGAACACAGTAAAATAAAACAGGAAATAAAACTAGAATGTACAGTTAAGTCTATTCTTGAAAGATTAAGGTAACTTAATAATGCAAAGCTTGCAATATAACGAACCTTGTAAAAATCAAAGCACAACAAAAACACCTAATGTAACTGAAATGCAGCTCAGTATTTCCCCAAATTCTATGCATCCTGAATTTTCAATCAATATGTAATATAAAAAGTAGCCTCTCAGTTGCAGACTCATATACTTAAAAATACATTTTCCTTATTTCTCCACATATACTAGGATACTGAGTATTTCAGCATCTACCTGTAGAACACAGAAACACAAAAAAACCCCCTGTAGAACACAGAACACAAAAAGTTTTGGAGGTTGGGGGATTTTTTTAGGTTTCTTTTGTTCTTTTAAAACCACTAAAAACTGAATATTTTGTATCATGTTCTAGAATACTGTCATTCGAATAAAGCCACCTAAATGATACAGAATACTAAATAGATAAATATTTTTGATAAGTAGGTGCATTACCTTTAGGTAATGTCGTTATATTATGGTTATATGGTTACATACGGTTGTAACTTACTGAGGGTCTCGAAAATGTCTCTCTCGAACATTGTCTCTGCAAAGCATGAAGCTTTTCCTGGAGGTATAGGTTTTTGAAATGTAAATCTTCTACAACAGAATCTCGTGGGATTGCTTGTAGTGTTCTGCATCGAAAAACGAGTCAAGCCAAAACAAACAAACAGCTATTAATGCAGAAAAACATCCCTTAAGGTAAAAACACAATGAACTGGATTTCTAGGTTCGATTTTCCAGTATTACTGAGCTAGTTATTCTACATCATTGTTAGCCATACAAACTATTAAACTAACACCTGTGAAGGGACAATACATACATGTACAGCCTCTTTACTCAGATACATTATCCACTGTGATAGTGGATACACTGATTAAGAATACACGCCCTAACTGCACTTAGCAGTTTCAGTAACTTCCACCAACTCTAAACTGTAGTTACAATTTTACACAACAGGAGCCATATGTTTTTCATATTATGCAGCTTTTTAGAATAATGAACCAATGCTGCATATTCTCTGAACATGCACAACTGCTCCCAAATAGTTTTAAGTTTGCTCATCACAAACTCAAAGAATAACTTTTTTAATTCCTGTCTGTATTTTACTAATTTAGATTTTTTGATTTTTATAGATTCTTTTAAAAATACTCTCACCTCAAGTGTGCAACCTCATTTTCTAACTCTAGATTCCGTTTTCTTAGTTCTTCCACTTCTTTTTCAGTTTCTGAGGCTCTTACTCCAACAACACGGTCAACAGTGACACCAGTAGTTTTCAGTTTCTTCTGCAGAGCAATTTTCTCTTTTTCAGTCCTGAAACGTCCAGTAAACTTACATTTAAAAGTTAATTGCTAACTTGCTTTCTTTAGGAGAAAATACTTCCTATCTTAAAGAATCCACATTTGCAATTTGTTTGCTCACTAAACCATACCCCCTTTTCTTTTTAATAAGGCCACCATAGAGACACTAAAGCTTTACCAAAAAAATACAACCCAAACCCGAAAAAAAACCAATGAACATGAAGTCAGTATCATGCATGCCATAAAACACTTGTTGGGTTTGCCTTTGTTCACTGTGAAATGCATGCAAGACTTGCTAAAAATAAATGCTATTTTGAAGCAGTTTCAATCCACCATTTAACAACAGCTACAATTACTATCACAGTTTCCTTTCTCTTCTGCATCTTTTATCAGTAAAACCCTGCTATTACTGTACCAAAGTAAATATAACATCTGCAGAGGGCTTGCACATACAGTTGTTTTTTTTAAAAGGTCTCCATCTCATAAGCCTAAAACAGCCAGTTAGCACTACATGTAACAGTAGCACAGTATCCAGTCCTAGCAGTCTGATTAAAAAGAAACAGCCGGTCTTCCTAAAGCTGTTATTCACTTTATGGGAATAACAGAATGCTAAGACAGGAAACATAATAAAGAACTTAAATTCATTATATTTTGATAGTTTCTTATAATTAGGTTGTTGGCTTCTACAAGGGAAATGATATTAGAGGAGTAAATAGTCTGCTGCTTGAAAATTAACTAATCCTTTTAATCTCAATAGCAATGTCAAATCCTTGCCGTAAATCTTATAAATGTAACAAACTGCAAAAATTATTACATGAAAAACGTATTTGGATTTCCCTTATGTCATCATGTTGTAGCTGAATCGATTAAAACCAACTCACTTTGTATAAATTTCCTTCAGTGTAGTCAACTGTTTGGATAAAGCATCTGACTCTTTTTCCTTTTCCCTTAGTTTGTTCCGCAGTCCTTCCATTCTGATTTGCCATTTTTTACCTTCTTCCCATCTAATTATTTCCTCCTTGGGGGTCTGTGAAGAAGATAAGCAAATTATGTATATCCTTTTGATTTTTTTCTTAAAATAAAACAAGCAAACACGTTAGAAAACTAAGAATAATATATTCTTCATTTATCAATTTAAACCAGGAAGCTGTAGCAGGCGTGTATGATTCACCACAGCTAAATAGCAGGTTTGGCTGGAAATGCTGTGTAAAGTGTATAAAGCTAATGCAGTTTAATGCTGTTACCAAATTCTTCCTTAGCTTTTAATAATCATTTTACAAAAAAGGGAGTGACACATTTTATGAAATTAGAGGTGCTAGTGCAATCTATCCATTTCCTTTGAATTACAGGTTAGATTTAAGAAAAAGCAGGGGTTTTTCTCTGCCGATTTAAAACATTATCTTTTTTCTGCAAATCGACAGGGTCTTATTTAAAACACTGTCTTCTGCACAGCTTTTTTTCCTATGAGAAATGGAATCTCTACTTACAGTCAACAATTCAGTAACTATAAATTATACATTGGTTAAAACCAGTACCTATGGGATTGCAAACAGCTACTGAAAAATCAGGCAATATTCCTGTAAGCAATTTTTGGTTTGGTTTGGCATTTCCTTTGTTTATTTATTTTTAATTGGAATTTTCCCTTCTCCAGTTATCCCCTGTACTTTGTTGTGTCTTTTTTCTAAACAGTTATGGCTACTAAGGAAAGGAAAGAAAGGAAAATCTCGGAAAACAGGAAAAATACATGCTAAGTGTGAGAAAAATACCTCGAGACACAAAGCAACAGGTACTTAAAACATTTCAAATTCACTGGATGCATAAATCCAGTCCTAGAATAATACTTAATATCATAAATAGTCTGAATATCATTATACAAGCATGCTGGAAGCTGCTAATTAGTTACTGAAGTAGTTACAAGGAAGAAACCAAACAACTGGTAAATTAACACAATTCCAATTGCTCAGAACCTTTTGCATGTGAAGAATAATCACTTACAGAGATATCATCCCTTTTAGGATTCACTCTTTTGCTGCTAAGTACTTTGTGTTTTTACCATTGCATTGATTTCAAGGGAGACACATTTGACAGCACTTACGTAATAAATTTAACTGCTATCTACAAAATCTTAGTTTTCTAAGATTTCTAATGGATCTTTAATTCTAGAAAAAAGGCAGGAAAGCATTAATATACCAGTACTAGGTAACAAGAGCAGTAACAAAGAGCATGGGAAACATGAAGTTGCAGCCATGAAACTGCTTTTCTTCTGGTTCAAGTTTGGTTAGTTGGTTTTAGAGGCAACAGGGAGAGTTGAACCACCCTGATCTAGGCTGATGATGTCTTTCAACACCATGATATAAATATCACATACCTTGTCTTCTCTTACACCTTTTTTTTCTGTTTCTTCACACTTCGTCTCAAGTTCACTCTCCAACTTTTTAATTTTTTTCTGAAGTGCATCTATCAGATTTTGTTCATCAACTTTGCTCTGAAAAATTACAAATTTTTACAAACTTCAAGTTTAGTGATTGCTACGTAAGTTGTTTTTTTCTTCAGTTAAAAAATAAGGATTTTAATTCCAAGTTGGTAGAATTCATTTAGAACCTCGATGATGTTTTTAAAATTATCTTTAAAGTATTATAGTATTGGGACATAACTTTGCACTCTGAACTGAATAATCAGCAGCAGGCATAACTCTTAAAAATAATTAGATGACTCTCCTGTACTTTTCTTCTAAAAGGGGAAATAAAAACAGCCAGGAAGATAACAAAATTGCATTTTTCCAAGAAGCTTTGAAAGTGGTAATTCAACTCCTCAGACTTTTTCAAACATATTTCAAGGAGCAAGTAATTTTTTTAGCTGAGGCAACAATAAATGGTAATTGTTTACATGTAACCCAGCAGATGAGGAAAAATAGGTTTTTAAACAAAGTGTAAGTCTCAATGCTTGCCAAAAATACTTAATCTTTTCCCCCCAAAACAGCACATCTACACAGAAACTGGACTAACATCAAACAGTTTGAAAAATCACTTCTACCTGAATGCTACTGCTCAGTCTCCTAATACGGTTCTTCAGTTCTTCATTTTCTTTTTCCATTTCATTTTTTTCCCTTGATATTTTAGCAAATGCTTTTTGTTTCCTCTGAAGTTCTTGGTTCAACTCATCCCTTTCATCAGACAAAGAAGTTTCCTTGTTTTTACTTATTTTAAGATTGTCTGTAAGCTTTGTAATCTGATTATTCAATTCCTCTATCTGTGTCTAGAAGAAAACAAACAAACCAGCAAAGCCCACAAATCAGGGTTATCAACAATACAATGAAGCAGGACAACAATGCTACCTAGTACTCACCGTAAGCCCCTTTGTTTGTCTGTCAACAATCTCCTGGACATTCATATATGCCTCTTTTTGTGATGCAGCAGAAATAATTTGCTGTTCAGCATTAGCAGTCATTTCTGCTCGGAGTTCCAGAAGTGCTTTACTCAAAGCCTGAAAATAATTAATTCAATTTTTTTTAAGTGAAGATGCTGCTACGAAACAAGAAAAGGCAATTATATTTTACTGTGGTATGTTATGCAGTTCTATCTCCTCCTCAACTATACAAAGAATTCTTAAGCATTGAGAAACAGTAAACATTTAAGTGGCACGGAGATGAATTTTTGTTCACTAACCTTGTGCTGGTTCTCTTTTATGGCTAACTGGTTCTTCAGCTGTTCCACCAGGTTTTTCAGTGTTGCTGTGGGTGCTCTGTTATTTGCTTCTTTTTGGAGCTCTAGTTCAGCTTTTACATTTGCTAATTCCTTCTCCTTCTGAGATAATATATTCCTCAACTCATTTGCTTCATGTTTTATTTGTTCCACATCAACTGCGTGCTTTTCCTGAAGCCTAATAAAAAATAAGCATTAAGAGGATATACTGCAATAATTAACAAACTCCAAGTAAGTAACATAGAACATGATGTTATATTTTTTATTATTATTAAAAAAAATGACACTTAGATTTGCAAACAGCAAAAAAAGGCTGACTCAACAAAGGTGGGCTCCATTTAATACGAAAATTACTCAAGAAGGTCAGCAAAATGAGATTAGAGCATTGTGCATTCCCATTCCTGGCCCTTAGAGGTTAAAGGAGCATCATACTTTTCTCCTTTTAAACACCAGCTACATTTTCGTGAGTTTAAACTTGGTCAGCAGCAAACCCAAATGGATGTATCGAAGGGAGAAGAACAACAACAAAACACAAGTCAGGAGATAATACAGTAACTTAGAGATAACTTTCTTACCAAGACTTCTCTAATACTTCCTTTTCCTCTGAATGGCACAAAGCTATCAACTAAAACGCACTTTCCCAAGCCACAGTTTTTCAGTATTAGCCCCAGTGAAGGGCTGCAAATTAAAATTAACTTATAATTACCAACGCTTTTGAGTTAGTTTTTTTCAGCTAAATCTTACATTCAGCAAAAACATGTTCAATTTGAGAGACCAGTCTTGTAGCAGCAATACATAACTGACTTGATCCCCTCCAGGTTGTGACTTACATTAACAGTCTAAAAACTTACCGGGCTCTGATAGTCTCAAACTCGTTGGTTTTCATTATAGTAATTTGTTTTTGTTTCTCCAAATCAGATGATGTTTTCTTTAATTTTCCAACAAGTGAAGCAAGAGAATTATCCTGTTCAGCTACAGTTTGCTCTAAGCGGTGAAAATACTTGCTGTTGGAAAGTGATAAAGAAGTCTTTTTCCCTAATTCCTGTGAAATAGAACAAATGCCCATGATAAACACTCAAAGCTTTAAATGAAAGATAAGCATTAGTGATCCATTTTTAACTCAATCCTAAATATACCCAATTAATAGCTAACATGTTTATTTACTGAGATGTGATTCTTAGTCCATAGAGAAACCAGTCACACTGGTTTGAAAAGAACTTTATGCATCTAATGATCAACAGAATAACCAGTTAGAAACAGGTTTCACCTTATCATAAAGTGTAGAAAGAAATTTCATATTGAAATGGGTTAGTTTAATATAACTACAGACTGAATGAGATGAACAGAAAAAAACCCCAAACTCTCTCTCTAGAAGTCTCCATAAGTTAGGATATGAAAAATAGGTACTGAGGTGGTAACTTTGGTTTCTTACATGTCACTTCTAATCCATCTCATGTGAATTCTCTCAAGAACAATACAGTAACTCTATCAATCACCCGTTTATTTTTCCTGTCATCAATTACTTACTTTTGTCTGCAAACCATTCTTTTCACCAACAAATTAAAAACTATAGGAACAACTTCACTAATCCCACAAATACACATTAACTCACCAAAGCAGTCTCTTTGAATTTATTAAGGGAATTGTCAGTGTGCAAATCTAACTTCTGGTGTAGAACTCTTAGGTCTTCCTCATGCTTCTTTGCTATTTCCTCTTGTTCCTGTAAGTTCAAAATAAAACCATAACGCTACTGGACGTACACTATCACACAAAGTCATGAAACTACATTGCCTTCAAGCTGGTTATTCACTCATTGCTCAATATGAATCCATTGATTGAAGAAATAGCTACATATGTTAACAAGTGAAGATCACTCCAAGTGAAGATCATAGAAAGCCTGCTTTGGAAATGTGCTCCTGATCCAAACACACTAAAACCAATACATGTTTAGTCTTGAAGTACCTCTGAGACAAAAGGTTTATGCTTTAAAATATGCTTTACAGATATATAAAAAAATAACATTAATCATGCTTAAGTAAAATAAAGTATGCTTAGACACATTGTTTATGCTTTAAAAAATGCTTTAATTTAAAATACGCTTTAAGAAGCGTATTTTCCATAAATGTATGTCTTTCCTGTATCTTCCAAATTCACCACCAGATACAGTGCAACTTACTTTTGCAAGTACTAAAAAATCCTACAGAAATATACAACATATCAGTTCTCACAGCAGAATTTTAGTTTTCTTCCTGTCACACTACTTTAATTCCTAGACAGACATCACATACATGAACTCCTGGATCAAGCAATTCTCCAATTATACGAGGCTAAAAAATTCTACATCAACTTTCCACATAAAAATAACTAATTGTCTCTGTTCTGTTACCTCTGAGTTCAGAAACTTGTTTTAGATTTCACTAGCAATGTGAAAACAGAGAATCAACTAAAATAACTTAAAAATTGAAGAAATTTTATGCAAAAAGTTTAACTACCTCTCTTGCTTTAGCAAGCATATGTTGGTATCTTTTTAACACTTCCTCCTTTTGATTTAATCTTGCTTGCATATTTGCAATGGTTTGATGAGCAATTTTAATGGCATGATGGTACTCTGGATCATTTTCTCCTTTGCCTAATTCAGCCATTATTTTCCCTCCTGATGGTGCAGGCAATCGAAGTCTTAGTTCGTTTATAACTTTGTCTCTTGATAAAATATTTTGTTCAGCTTTCCGTAGAGCGGTTTCCTTTTCTTTTAATTTCTACAACGAAAGGCAATTGTTGCATATCCAGAATTCAAACACTGTAAGAAGATCTTAAGAAATGTACCAGAAAGATTTGTCTAAGTGGACTTACAACCACCAAACGCTTTGCACTGGGTTCTGTCTTTATAAGATTACCATTAGGTGCAAAAAAGTCCCAGAATATCATTACCTTGTCTTCATATATTATTTGCGTGGCACAAGACACTTAAAGCAACTTATTTTGTGCTACCAAACTAAGAAGTATGTGTTTTACAAATTTCTCTAGAACCATTTATTATGAAGTATCTTCTGTAACAGAAGAGCAATTTACTAATCCAAGATAAAAGTATTTTGCTATGCTACTTTGCTACCTGTTAGATTTAATGTAATACTTGCTAAATTTAACTAGCTATAATCAATGGAATTTTGTACAGCAAGAACATCTTACCCTACTAAATGGAAGAATAAAACCACTAGAAAATTCTCAATAATTTGTTCCAATGGAAAAAGTATTTTTTTATTCCTGGTGTGATTATATTATCTACATTTTCTCTAGGTTAAACATATCTAAGTGACATTTAAAAAAGAATATTTATTTTAGGAAAAAAAGTAACAGGCATAAAAATAAAAACTTTGTTACTTTATATGATAATTTATACATTTAATTACCTCCTCCAGTGACCTGCAGGTTGCCCTAGTTTCCAGGATTATTCGAATATGCTCCTGAATCTTTCTTAAAGCCAACTCAAGTTGTTGTGCGATTGGCAAACCAGGGTCTGGAACTGAGCCTGTAGCCTCTTCTAACTGCACAGAAAGATTCATATTCATGTAATCTAACAGCTCTGAAAAACATGCTTATGAGATTATTTTTAGTTAATTCAGTGCACGTACCTTTAAAGCTGTGTTAAGTATTTCATTTTGTTGATGATCATACAGGTCTAATTGGCGCTGCAGTTCTACTTCCCTCTGGTCCCAAGCCATTTGCCTTTCCTCATGAAACTGTAACATGTTTGATAAAGGTAGTTTATTTATTGAAGGCAACAGGAATTTTATAACCAACTTCAACAGAAGAGTTACCAAAAAGTGAAATACTCAAATGTGCTATTAAAAAGAATTATGAAACCAAGATACAAACATCTGTGTTAACAAGTTACTAGGAAAATCACTTAGTAAAATAAGGAATATGCTGCTTTTCTAATAGCATGCAGAAATACATACCTTGTTCTGCTGCACAATTTCTTCTTCCAGGTTATTGATTGTACGTTCGTATTCAGAAATGATATTACACAAATACTTCACCTCTTCCTTTTGCTTGACTAATTCTCGATTGAGTTTAAGTTCCTGCAGATGGAGTTCTTCCATCTTCATATGCCATTCAATTACCTAGCAATAAATAAAACACACTATATTTACCACAGGCCAACTAGATGCAGTTTCACTATGACTTTGAGGCAGCATGGCACTTATCAAACCAACAGGAAGACAAACATTCTCCTTTTTTCAGCTTCTTCACTTTTCTTGAGTGAGCAAGCACAGCAAGTGTATGAAACTGCAAGAGGAATGACTGATAAGTGCAGTAGACACTGGAGAGGCAAAAGGTTTCTCCCTCACTGACAAAAGTGGTTTCCGAACAATTTTCAAGTGACCTAGAGTTATACCCCACGCTATGCACCTGTCCAGACAAACAAAAAAAAGCGTGCAAGAAGTTTGGATTGTTTTTATTAAAAGAGCAGAAGATTTTCAAAACCATTACACACTGTATGTATTCAAAAATGCACATGGACTAAGAAAAACAGGCATATTTATGTCAAAATGCTCTAGAAAAATATTTGAAAACTGACTTAAGACTAATACATGCCCAGAGCATATACACAGTGATCTTGAAGAGAAGTGAGAAAGCCTTATTCAAATTTCAGGGCAACATTGTTTACCATAGATATGAGTAAGCATAATTACATGATTATAGTAATATTTCTGATCATGCTGCCTAAATTATTGCCCCTACATTTATTTAAAAGGACATGGATTTGTAGTGAAGATTTCAATGCCAGCTCATGGAACAGAACTTCAGAATGCTACTCTCTGTTTAATTTAATTTAATTAATTATTTAAATTCAATTCATAATTTAATTCAAATTAATGTAACTGCATTCCTAGTTAGCCTGTAGCTCCTATGTGACTTAATTGGGTACAAAAGATAATTAGTAAATCTGACTGAACTGAATTTATGGAAAACAAAAAATTATAGCTTTCACATTCTAACAAAGCGTATTTTGAAATAATTGAGTTCTACATTAAAACAGACATTTAGAGAACAAGCTAAAATGAAACATAATTTAAATGCAGATCAGATGAACAAAGCTATTCGAAGTTGTAAAATTACAAACCTTTTGAGCTCCTCTTGCATCCTTCAATGCACTGACTAATTCTTCTAAACTTTTCAGTTTTAACTCCAGCTCTAATGTTCTGTTTTCTGCATTTCGACGCTCCTGCTGGGCATGTTGAACTTCTTCCAGGATCTTCAGTTTGTCATTCTGTAGCTGAATCATTGTTTTAGAGAATTTTTCTTGCTGTGCTAAAGGCAGAGCACCACTAAACTGTCGCCGCAAAGACTGAACTGTCTGTTGCAGATGTTTGGCTCTGTTTCTTCCTTCCAGTCGGGCAAAATATAAGGCTTGATCTCTCTCATCAAGCTTCTGCTCTAAACGTAGATTATGGATCTCCATCTTCTGTAGTTTCAATTTAAGTGTTTCCAATTTGCCTACAGCAACAGATTCACTACCTTGAAGGGCTATGATATCTTGATGCAGTTTTGCAATAACTGCTTTTTCATCAGATTGTGCCTAAGAACAAAATTTATAGAAAAAAATTATTTTTCATTTTGCATATGCTAGCGCAGTTTGTATATAAACAAGCTATTTTTTATTTTAGATATTGCATGTATTTTATTTCACAGAGAAGAACAAGAATTAGCTTCTACCAGCTTTTTACTTTTCAACTGCTGTTTCTACAGCCACATTTTAGAAGTACACCTTTTCAGATACTGATCTTAAAAACTCTCTCTTTCCAAAATACTAGATATTGAGGAAGAAATCTATACATAAACTTAGAAAATATAGTAATGTAAAAGCTGACAACAATGTTGGATTTAAGGACTCAAACCATTCTAGAAGACAAAACCAAATCCCAATAAACTGTTTCAGCTAATAACAAAGCACTATAATAAGTCTACTGCAAATCTTTAAGTCCTTTCTTTTCTTGTAAAAAATGACCAAACTTTCCTGACATTGTATTTAAATATTGACCATGAGCTATTAATCATACAAGAATAAATATTACCTAAAAAACATGGAAAAAAGCTCAGGATCTGTAATAGCCACCCAGCTAGAAATGGAATAAATGGAGAAGGGAATAATTAATGTAATAGAGAAATTTTGAAAGGGTATGGCCACTACGAGGACGAGCTTGCAAAGATGTTCCTGAAATATTTTTGCAGTTTTCTAATTCATTGCAAACTTACTTCATTTATTCTCACTCCAGGAAAAAAATATCCAAACAGCAGTGTAATTAAAGGTTGAATTTTACCTGATAATCTAAAATTTGCATTCTAAGAGATTCCACTTCTTTATCTCTGTATTGCTGGCGTGCCTCCAGAGCTTCAACTTGTGTTTTTGCTACATCAGACAGTTCTCTTAACCTTGCAGGGAAAAGGAATATTGCATCACTTGAAACCATTGAGTAACCTTTTAAGTCCATCTACATGATGCTAAGAAGAGATACTTAGCATGTTTCCTCAAAACAAAACATCTGGACCTCGTTCTTTTCAGCATCCTCTTGTCTACTACTCAGAGTTCTTATTAAGAAAATTCTTCTTGGTATTGTCTCTCAACTTTTTCACAGGACATTTTCCTATAAGTTAACCGATGTCCACTAGTGGTAACATTCTCCAGCAAAACAATGCCATTTTTTTTTTACCTGAACTAAGCATCTGTTCTCTATTTCTCTCCCACTTCAGGATATACTCAAAATCCTCTAAATGTTCAAAAAGTCTCAATTTAAATGTCTTTCTCTGATTCCCTAAGTTTAATCATTTATTTTCAGTGTCAAAAATCACTGCAAGTATCCCCACAGACATTGTTATATTAGGAATATAACAGGATTATATTAATTACTTAAAGACAAATGTATATATCAACATATCTAAAAAGCTCAGTTTTTCAATTTAGGCAAGGTTAATCTCTTTTAAGTAAATGACAAACCTCCCTCCTACTGCACTTTAATCTTTGATGTATCAATGAGTCTTTGGAAGTAAGAACCACTTTCCAATTAGCTTTATGAGATTTTCATACATAAAGGAGGTTGTGGCACAGAAACAAAATAAACCTCAGTTAATTAGTTTAAAAGGCCTACTATAAGTATCTAACTGCACACTTACCCTTGTCTATCTAGGTCAGCACTTAATTTCTTTTTCAAATTAAAATGAAACAAATTGCTTTCTTTAGAGTCAGGAATTTCATTTCAAAGTTTCAATACTAAATTTGGCATATATAAATGCAAAAAAACAGGCATTGAAAATTATATGTTAGTGATACATAAGTATTCCATAAGATTAACATAGCCTAAATTTTTGCATGCTTACAAACATACTGCATTCAAAATTTGTTACTTCAACACTTACTTTGACACTTCAATCTTGAGCTCCATCTCACGCTTCTCTAGGTCCATGATTTGTCGTCGATCTGCATCACTTACTGCCTTACTTACACTCTTTGACAGTTCATCTCTTAATTCCTGTTCCACTTTCTGTGACTCAAGATTGATCTTGGTGAGCTTAAAAAAATCAAAACCAGAAACAAACAGAATGGTATCCTAAGCACACAACTGCTCTAAACTCTGCAAAGAAAAAGTTGTGCCAAAAGTATTTTTTCCTTTCCAGTCATTATAATACACAATTCAGCTGTGTTGATGTTGTGTTCAAAACTCAGTTTCGTTTTCTCTCTGCTTAAACATCTTTTTGTTTGCAGTGTTGCATACACACAGGAACGGAAACACAGGCTGGTGCAGAAAAGGATTTTAAAGTAAACACAATTTTTATTAGTGAATTTTCTTAAAACCATTACTGCGACAACTTGCTCTTAACTAATTTTTTTAACTTTTTTAACTAAAAAATACAAAAAATAATTAAAAAAAGACTATAAACACTTCAGGAAATGAAGAGTCTTGCTTATATATTTATTTACTACTTACTAATACTTACTAAATACATATATTTACTATATATTTATTTATTACTATTACAAATACAGGTTATAAGTGCCAAGACTCTTTCTAAAAAAAATGTTCTTTATTAAGTGATATTCTTTCAAGCAGCCTGACTTTTCAAGTTGATTATTAAATACTGAGTAATCAATGTTTCAATTCAAACCAAAAAGCATTAAGACAGATAATCTGAAAAGGATTAGACAACACAGAGAAGTCCCAGGACTTAATTTTGTATATACAACTGTCGCACATTAATCTGATACCACTTCTTAATAAAATAACTGATTTCCTAAACAAACTAAAAAAAAGTGTGGGGTGTCTTACTATCTGCACTTCACACATGTGAGACAGTACTATCTGGAAAACAATCATATTGAAGTAGATTTCTGAGTTAAAAAGATGTATAGTAGACTTCTACTATAGTAGAAGTAGTCTCAAAAAAAAAAAGAAATTATACCAGATTAGGAGGCACTGGCAACAGAAGTATATGAAACAGAAAATGTATGTCCTGGAGCTACAGAAATGAAACAAAAAGGGATGCAGAGGTACGAATAAGAAAAAATTGTGGTATTGAAGATCCATCAATTCAGAATAAAGGAAGACCAGCAGACCTTAAATGTATCAGAAGAAAAATAAAATATATGAAAAGTAAGATGGGACACTAGGCAGCGTCACCTGAAGCGTTTATTAAGGAAACACCAGCAGTCATCCCATCAGAAAAGCTTTAAAAATGCTGCTGCTGAATAGCTTTATACACTTTCAGTTACTCAGATTAATTTACCCAGATTAATTTAAATCAAAATAGCATAACAAACACTACTAAAACAACAGAGAAATGGGAAGTCACATAACTGCAATCTAAAATAGCTTGGCTAGACTCTAGCAAAGGAGAAGGAGGGGGAACAAACACAATCTATCAACATTCAGAGAATTACAGAATATGCTGAGTTGGAAGGAACCCACAAAGATCATCAAGTCCAGCTCCTAGCCCTGCACGGGACCATCCCCAAGAGTCACACCATGTGCCTGAGTGTATCATCTTGAATGACAGGCTTGGTGCTGTGACCACTTCCCTGGGGAGCCTGTTCCAGTACCCAACCACCCTCTGGGTGAAGAACCTTTTTCTAATATCCAACCTAAACCCCCTGACACAACTTCAGGCCATTCCCTTGGGTCCTGTCAGTGGTCACCACAGAGAAGAGATCAGTGCCTGCCCCTCTTCTTCCCCTCACAAGGAAGCTGTAGACTGCAATGAGGTCTCCCCTCAGTCTCCTCTTCTCCAGCCTGAACAGACCAAGTGATCTCAGCCGCTCCTCATACGGCTTCTCCTCAAGGCCCTTCACCATCTTCATTGCCCTCATTTGGACACTGAGAACTTAATATCTTTCTTGTGGTGCCCAAAACTGCACACAATATTCAAGGTGAGGCTGCACCAGTGCAGAGCAGAGCAGGACAATCCCCTCCCTCGACCGGCTGGCGATGCTTTGCCTGATGCCCCCAGTTCACAGTTGTCCCTGCTGGCTGCCCAGGCACTGCTGACTCATATTCAACTTGCCACCAACCAGGACCCCCAGATCCCTTTCTGCAGCACTGCTTTCCAGCATCTCATTCCCCAGTTTGTACAAATATTTAGGGTTGCCCCATCCCAGTGCAGAATCCAGCACTTTCCCTTGTTGAACTTCCTATTGTTGGTGATTGCCCAGTCCCCTAATTTGTCAAGATCTCTCTGCCAAAATATTTATTCTTTTTCTTCTCTTGCATTTAAATTATAGACTCATAATAGCACAAGGACAAATGTTTACAACTACCATAAATACATTTAGACTAGAAATTATAAAAAAGTCACACACTGTTAAAAAATGAATTTATATAAAGAAACTTAAATACAAATAGTGGGGACCAAAAAAAACCCTAACAAGATTAAGACTGATAGGACAGGAATACTTTAGGATAGGACAGCTTCAGTGGCTGGCATTGGTGTACTATAGATAATGTTTGGCACGGTACAGGGGACATAGCCAGTCTGTAACAGAATCATGACACTGTTATTTGCACAAAGGATGCAAAGTTCTAACTTTTTTTTGAATAACTGGTAAATTCTATGGAAAAATTGGTAGAAAAGAGATAATTTGAATTAGACAAAAGAAATAACAGGTCAAGAACAGATATTTTTCTAACAGTCTGCTGATAAAAATATAAACTATCTGTTAAGATGCTCATCAAGTGTTTTATAGATATTAACTAATATTTAAAATTAACTACTGACAAATTAATTAGTTATATTTTTACCAATGTCCTGTGCATGAAAAATTGCAGCTAGATTTTGCATCAGAAGTTTATTTGCCAGATATAAAATAGATTGCATTAATATGGGTTTTGAAAAGCTCAAAAATATTCTCTTAAAATGTATCAAATCATGTTGTTAAATCTCAACACATTTACCTCAGCAAATTTTGTTTCCAATTCAAAATTACGTTCTTCTACTTGCTTTACAGTATTCCTCAAATGTTCATACATTCGTAGTGAATGTTCTGCTCTCTGTCTTTCATTTAGTTCCTTCATTTCCAACATTGTGATTTTCTTAGAAATGGACAAAATCTCACTGTTGGTTATTGCTTTTGTGGCCTTGTCCATGCCACTGTCATCCCCTACAAGAAAAAATATTTCAATTAGGGAATAGAGAAACCGATTCAACTATGAAAATTATTTCCACTACAACACTGAACATGAGCTTTGCTTTATCTGTGTCAGATAAATTTCATCAAAACACCTGAATTATTTTTTTAAACCAGAGGCATGGTTATCTTGCCTTATTACATGTTTGAAAAATATCTAATTTGCATGAAATACTACTATCAATTATAAATGCATATATCTGCAACC
The DNA here is from genome assembly GCA_013397135.1 of Pachyramphus minor. Taxonomy (NCBI): domain Eukaryota; kingdom Metazoa; phylum Chordata; class Aves; order Passeriformes; family Tyrannidae; genus Pachyramphus; species Pachyramphus minor. The sequence continues at coordinate 375,153 of VYXB01007995.1, read as the reverse complement.
ATGGTTATTGAAACTGATAACCATTTGCAATGTAGCCTTTCACTTTATCCTTAATTCAGCTGGTAAATCTTCAGGAAATTTAATTTAAAATATGTAAAAGAAACAGATGTGAATGAGTTCTTCTTGAATAACGGGAATGTAAGCTATACAAACAAGCCCCAGTTATCAAGAAAAAATGCTTTGTTATAGAGTGTCCAAATCACTTTCTTGACGACCTCTGAAGTACTATGACTGACAATCAAGTTAGAACATATTAAGAAAAAAAATACAGGTCATGTTGCTTTAAAAGCTTTCAAATCCTCGACCCAGTAACCCAAGAAAAGTCAAAGTGCAGGAGTTTCCAGAGGAAAATACCAAAATTGGCTTTAGTTAAATAGATGCAACATACAAACAAAAAAATTCACCAAAAAAATTAAGACCATTACCGAAGATATAAAGTAGTTCTGATTTTTTATCAATTTTAAAACATTTTCAAATATTTCTTTTATACAAGATACACCATTTGGTTTTTAATGTTGCAATATAACTTTCATACTTGCCCAGTTTAGTCATCTGTTCCCATGCCTGTTCCACAGTATGAAGTTTCTCTTTCGTGATCTCCAGTTCTTTATTCAGTGAATTTATCTGTGCTTTCAAGGATTCATTCTCATGCTGTGTAATAGAAAAGTTGCAGCATAACTGCAAACTATTTAATTGTAGCAGATTTCATGTTTAGCATCTGTGAAATCTTTCAGATCAACAGGTGTACAACCCATAACCTACATACATGGCAACAGAAAAGCATGCTTCCTCCTAAGTGCAAAAATGTTAGTCTTTGCTGTGTTCTATCTTACTGCCAACTAGTAATACTGTGAACATTTATTATCGTGACTGGGATTCCTACAGTGTCTAGAATTAGATGAAGAAATCTTTGTTTCTCATACTAAGCACCTCGTCATTAGTTGGGAAAAAATAAGTACTTCTGGAGTACTTCTTTCATCCCACACACAACACTTCATCTTGCACATAAATACATATTTGAGACACATCATATGCTTCTTTTAGGCATCTAATATGATGCCAAACATTAGTTTTGTAAATGTTTCTGCAGTCCTCCAAATAGAAACACAGATTTCCACATTAACCAGTAAAACAAATCCCATATTTCTTGTTAATTTTCAATCTTTAGGTTTTTAAATACATTTTTAGTTAATAAATGACTCTCTAGCTCTACAAAATTGCTGAAACAGGCAACGCAAGTTTTCATACACACAAAATTCCATAAAATAGACAAGGAATCATTCATTCATTACCACCCATTAAAAGCAGGAGGTAGTAACACATCTTTGAAGGTAACTTCACAATTCATAAAAGAAACTTCCACTTCAGAATAAAAGTTCAGAGGAAAAGTTAAATATTTAAAGTCCCTGCAACATTTTGCAAGCACACTGTGAGCGATCCACGGTAATTTTTTTTTTTTGCAGAAGTCAAATTCCAAAGCTTTACTCGTTTTTGGAACTGAATATTTCCTTCTTGTGAAAGCTGGGAATTAGTAAAAGCACATACTTTGAGAGGAAGCTTTGAAAGTGTTTACATTCATTCTACTTTCCTTATGACCGCCAAAACTGAAGATGATAGCAAATATTCCTTCTGCCAGCCAGGTTTTAGTAATCGAAGAACTAAAAATAATTTCTGAGGGAACATACCCAAAGCTAAATTTAAAAAGCAAGCAAACAAAAAAACCAACGTATCAAAACAATTAAACAAAATGCTTTTATATCTGCCCATTGAAATAAAATCTGGAACTCTGTATATATTTGTCAGTGCATTGAAGAATACCAGGATAGCAAATTAAAATTCAATAGCAACGGTCAGACTGGCTCAAATATCTCATACTCACTATGACACTGTTCTAACCAGCAGTTTACTGCTGGGACTTTTGTTCTATCTTCCTCTTAAGTGAGAACAAAAACCAAAGCAAGATGAACATATAATAAGTTTTTCCCCTTAGAATATAAATATAACACAAACATTACCTTCATGTGTTCCATGTTTGTTGTCCGCTGGACAAGCAGATTATCTTTTTGTAACATATCTCTGTATTTAGCAGTTAATGCATTGTACTGCTTGTTAGCCACTTCTAGCTCAGACAACGGCACACTTCCATCCAGCACTTTTTGCAGAGCGGCAATCTTAAAGCTAGCCATTTCCTATGAAAATAATCAAGATAACGGGTTAATAAAATGGATCAGTTACATCTTTAAATATAAAATTACTCCACGTAAAAAGAATATTAATATAATGCTTTAGACATGGGTTTATTTTCCTAAATTACCTTTAATCTTTAAAAATTGCCTGCAATAAACATTGACAAAATTTCTCTGGTATTCCAACTCTCTGGGTAATTTAATCAACAGTTGCCTCTCCATGATAAGGCACTGTCAAAACGTATTTTATAAATTAAATACAGGCCCTAGCAACCTGTGAGGCCAAAGAATAAGATTTGGTTTCATATGACACTTTCAACAAAAATAACTTTTTGATGCAACTGCAGAAGAGGAAAACGAACAAGTTTCATATGATGATCATAGAATCATAGAATGCTTTGGGTTGGAAAGAACCTTAAAGATCATCTAAAGATCATCATTGCAATACCCCTGCCATAGGCAGGGATGCTTTCCACTTGACCAGGTTGCTCAGAGCCCCATACAATGTGGCCTTGAACACTTCCAGGATGGAGCATCCACAACTCTTCCAGGCAACCTGTTCCAGTGCCTCACTACCCTCACAGTAACAAATTTCTTCCTAATATCTAATCTAAACCTGCCCTCTTTCAGTTTGAAGCCATTCCTCCTTGTGCCATCACTGCATGCCCTCACTGCAGTCTCTCTCCATCTCTCTTGTGGGCTCCCTTCAGGTACTGGAAGGTTGTAATTAGGTCACCCTGAAGCTTTCTTCTTTTCCAGGCTGAATCTTAATTCTCTCAGCTTTTCCTCATAGCAGAGGTGCTCCATCTCTCTAGTCAACTTAGTGGCCCTTCTCTGGACTCACTCCAGCAGGTTGATGTCCTTCCTGTGCTGGGGACCCCACAGCTGGACACAGTACTCAAGGAGGGGTCTCACCAGAGTGGAGCAGAGGGGCAGAATCCCTTTGCTCACCCTGCTGGCCACACTGCTTTTGATGCAGCCCAGAACACAATTGGCTTTCTGGGCTGCAAGTGCACATTGCTGCGTCATGTCCAGCCTCTCATCCACCAGTACCCCAAAATCTTTCTTGACGGGGCTGCCCTCGATCTGTTCATGCCCAAGCCTGTATTGAGACCTGGGGTTTCCCCGACCCAGATGCAGCACTTTGCACTTGGTCTTGTTAAACTGCATGAGATTCCCAAGAGCCCACTTCTCAAGTCCGGGTCACAATGCTTTTTAAATACAAAGAATGTTTTGATGAGATTTATAACAGCATTTAGCAAGCTTTGGGTAATGCACTCAAGAAACTAGTGTTAACTCCATTTAAAAACAAAGTGTATTTATTCCCAAATCGTAAAAATAAAAATATTTATACCTTGAATCGTTGCAAGTTTCCAATCTTCCCTAAAACTGCAGTCTCCATATGTGTTATTTCACCCTTTAGTTTCTCATTTTCTTTTCTAAGATGCCGTTCCATTTCAAGCAAAGTGGTACACTGCCTTGTTAGTGATTTTTCATTAACTCTTAAAACAGTTATTTTTCTATTATTTTCTGCAAGAACTTTTTTTGTTTCATCAGGATCCAGCTGAAGTGCATCGAGTAGATTCTGTAACACATTTTTTGACAAGAACCATGAACACAAATATGGTAAAACACAACTCCACTAAAAAGCTTTATTCTATATTTTTTAATCTAGGTGGATTAATCTGTCTGAAATAATTTCTTTTTGCTAATAAAAACATATACACACACATGCATAAGCATACAATATTCTATCAAAATAAAAAATTGAATCTCCAAAACTATTAATTTCTGAGGAACAGAAGCTAAATACATTTGACTGACTAAATGAAATTTTAGTTAGTGTTAATATTTTCAAAACTTAGAAAGAGAATAGTTCTCTGCATTTACTGCCATCAGTCTTCCCCTTTTTCCTAGAATCAAAACATCTGTATTGGGGGAATTTTCTAAACAAAATAGAAGTCCTGTGGTTCCAAACTAACACTAACAATGTCCTACTTTGAAGACCAAATGCATAAAATCTGCAAAGTAACCACAGGATCCCTCTTACAGAAACGCGTGTGTGCAACACACACGTTTGTATGCATGTATAAATCTGAGGAGGGGCAGTGGTGGGGAGAGGAAACTATGGCAACTTAGGTCACAGGTGCCATGTGAGCTGTAGCTTTGCTGGCCAAGTAGACAGTTAGTAGAAACTGGAGCTGTAAATTCCCAGATTCCTATGAGCTTAATAAACAGGAACGAGTAGGTAGTTAGAAAAAAAATCCAGAGCCCTGGAAGTCTGATACTTTTCTGATCAAGAAGCCTGTTTTTCTTAAGCTTTCATAAGCAAGCATCAAACTATCATTGATCACTCAGAGTGAATTAATTTCAGAGAAATGTTTAATCTCAAAATGTTAACCTAATTCTAACTAAATTACATAGTAACAAAAAATAATGCTAAGTAGTATTATGTATTACTTATGTTTGGATAGATACATCTCTGGAAATAAACGCTATTGGGAAATAGTAATTTCTTAAAAGATCTCAGCAATACTTTTACAGCACTGCTAACATCATTAAAATCCACTACATATTAAAGTAATTTAAAAAACAAATGCTAGAAATATCTTAATTCTGCTGCAATCTCTTCCTGTGACTCCAGAAATGTAGAACAAGATACTGAACTAGTTAAGTAAGATGGTGCACGCTCTCTTTCTCTCTCTCGTTTTCTAGATATACGATAGAAACATCTGCAAAACAATTTCAATTTCCTGGAAATATATGCTGAATTAAGTGCCTCAGGAAACAACTATTTTGCTAATCAGTTACAGTCATGAACATAAGCAGGACCACATACCACTACAGTTATCCCTTGGCAGAAGAAAATTGTTAGAACTCAGCAGTTTAAACCTTCACAGTTACTCTCAACACCTTGTGAAATCCTTGCCCTGTATCTGCTTCTCTAAAAGGATATGTGTGGCCAGTATGTCTTTGGTTATATTTTGCAATGTAGACACCTGCAATCATCTAAAACTGCATTATGTCTGTGATTAGACATCTGCATCAATTCCAGGAACTTTTAAGTACCACCAATATTTTTCAGTTTTCTTAATTCAAGACTGAATTTGGACTTGGTGGAAGTAAATCAAAATAAAAAGATGAATTCTGATTCCTGTTCTTCTGGAACACTGATTCATATACATTTACTACAAATTTTTGTGCTTTCCAGCAGGTTGTTTGCACTGCTCCTCCTCCAAGTCAAACAGCCTGGGTAACAACTGCTGCTAAAGGAGCCAGTGTGACTTTAAATAGTGTGTGTGAACGGAGACTGCCTGAGAAGGCATTTGTTCAAAACCGATAATCTTAAAGAAGATCACCATGAACCAGACTGAATAGTAACCATAAAATTAGAGACTTGAAATAAAGAAATAGTCAGCTTGAAAATGAGTATAAAAGCAGCATAAAAACTTTTAACAGCAGGGCAGAGAGGGTTATAAAGCAGCATTCATAACTTAGTTCAGCTTCAGAAATTTCCCCACGCCCTGTATCTCCTGTGCAGATGTGAGAGCTTTCTCCCTGCTGCACACCACCCCTCAGCACTCCAGCTACGGTCTGGAAGTACTAAGTGCAACAATTAGGGGCCCACACCTCGGGTGTGTGATGTGACCTCCTGGGGTGATTTCTCACCAGTGCATGGATCAGCACGCTGCAGAAAGGCCAACAGGCACATGTAACACTGGAGCAGCCCCACGTGCTGAGCACCGTGGAGCACACACAGGTGGTGTGTGTACACAGGGAACTTCCACTCTCAGCAAAAGGCAACCTGTGTCCTGGCAACCTGAAGAGGCCAGGTGGATGTGTGGGTTGAACAATATTAGGGACTAATTCCTGATTTGTGCTTAGAGATTTTCAGGTCTATACTAAGATTTTATATGTGTGTTAATATTGTCATTTACCTTTGTACTGTTGACACTGATTCTGAATGTATAGTTCACTGATTGCTAGCTATTTACATTCCACTAGTTAATCAGAAAACCTCCTGATTTGATGCGAATCGAGCCATTTTTCCCTGCAACATTTCCCCCATCTAAAAAATTATAGTTTTGTATTAAAACCTCTGTTCTATATTCTAAAATCTTTTTGAAAAATGAAAGCAACAGAATTACTTACAGAATATGCCTTTATTTTTGTAGCATCCTGTTCTTTTTGCTCTTCTAGTTTTTTCATTTCCTCTTTAATATCTTCTGATTCTTTCTGCCAGCTTTCCTTTTGACTAAAACAGTAATGAATTTTCATTTATTATGATGCAAAACTTGATGATTTTTAACATTGTAACTTTAACAGCAACCCTGAAATATTGCAAACCAAAGTACTTACTTTGAGCAGTAAAGTAATTTGAAAAACACATTATAAATTGTAGATGGATTACTGAAAAACTATTTCCTCTGTTTAGGCTGCAGCTGGTTTAGTGATGAAAATAATTCTTCAGTGTCTTACTACTTCTTCAAATGTGTATTATAATGCAGAGATAGAGATGCCTTATTTTGATTCTTTTTTGCCTGCAAATCTTTGCCTCTATTACATTAATTTTATTTCAGATGCATAAAGGACATAACTTCCCACCCTTGTTTTGTTATTTCAGTGAAAAACAGCTTCACTTTGGCCCAAACTACTCTCCTCTATCCATTTTTATTTATTTACTTATTTGGAAACAAAAAAAGACTAGGAACTGTTCATACAAATTTAATAAACGAGTTTCTATAGATTGTATGGCATAATTCACACTAGTTTAAAAAAATAATCACGGGTATTTCAGAAGTAGTATTTTCTTTTTAAAGAAGATATTTTAGTTTCTTCCATAATAGAATAAAACAGAGGAGAAGAAAAGAAAATTCTCTCAAGTGACTCTATGGGATGCCAAGTTGAAGAATCTCATCCTATAACTTCCATTTGTAACAGTTTTAGAGAAGTAGCCTTGAATCATCATTTTATCCCTGTCATTGGAGATACCTAATCTAGGAGTAAAAGAGGCAGTGTATTACAGCCTTCAATAAAAAAGCTATAGCTTTAATGCCTTGAACAGAGATAATATTGTCTGGGAATCTTAACTGATTCAATGAACAAACGAAAGTCTCTAAAAGATTAAATACCCTTATTCCAAAAGCCATCCAGTGACTGTTATATTCCAATCCAAAGACACAGAAGATTCAACTAACGGTTTGTTAATTGAAAAATCTAAATCACCATTTTCATCCTTGTGCTCCTAACAGATGAAAATCCTTCTTTTTTGACACTGAGAAGAATTTTATAGGATTTAGATTCACTGAACCATATAAAGGAACTAAGAGTCTGCAAGAAAACCAACCAGAAAGTCCTGCCAACATGTCTTTGCATATCAGGTGCTTTTTTTTCACCCTTGGAAAATCTGTTAGAACACACACTTGAAAGCAAAAGAAAATGAGACTGAAAAGTCCACCATACCAGGTTTTAATAAAATGCAAGATATCAGATGCAGAAAGTGTGATGAAATCCTGGTGATAAAATATGCAACATCAGAAGAGGTCAGCGAAAACGGTTTTGTAGTTTTCTGAATCTTTACAAGACTAAAGAAAATATATGGAGTCCGTACCCCAAACCAGCAGCATTTATTACTTTAACCGAAGAAGTACTTCAACACAGCGGAAAATCTTATTTCAAAATTGCTAAGTATTTAGATAATTGAGCTTTCATAATTCAGAAAGGAGAACAATACCTTTGATATTCTTTATACAACAAGCCTTGTTGATGACGAATTACTGCAAATTTTCGCTTATAGTCCTCTACTGCATCTTCTAATTGTTTAAGTAACTTTTCTTTGTTTTCCAGTTCCTATTGATTTCCAAGTAAAGAAAAATAAATTATTAATATAGGTTTTAAACTGAAATTATTAATTTAATCAAAATGCCAGTCCTTTGTGCTTTCATGATAGATTCCTCTGTCTTGAACAATGTGAACTAAAGATATGAAATGTGTATTTTCTTTAGGAGCAAGAGATGAAAAAAAGTACCATGAGCTTTGGTATTCCTATTCATAGATGTGAAATAGTGCACAACTGCACTGTGGGTTACAGCCCTCAAAGTTCAAATCAATAGAATACTAACCCACAAAGAATACTAACTGAATGTCTAACTGGAAACCAACATTTTTTTCTCATGTTCCCAAATACTCTTCTACTTTATGGGCATATTGAGTTGAAAAAACATTCTCTAATGAAAAAAAAGTCATCAGAAGGGAAAAAAAAAATAATAGGAAGGTAACCTTTCTTACTTCTACTCTGAATGACTCAATTCTTCATTACAATGTACCTGTCTGCTATGCTTCCCATGGAAATCACTGGCTTCTGTTTAAATGAATTTATGCTTCTTTTTACAATTGTTGGTTTGACAAATAATGGAATGAAAATTCATATGGCAAATTAATAGAGACCTTTGCTCTATATGGAAAAACTGTTCAAGTAGGATTTGCACATGCAGACTCAGGTGTGGAATTCAGAGAGCAGTAAGAGAGAATTTTCTCATAGAAAGAGTGCAACTGCAGAAGTAGAAGGAAGAGTGCAAATATTTAGGTCAAAAATCAGATTTAAACCAAAAAATCTGATTTGCTATCAAATATTTAATTAACTATTATCTTTCAGGTTTACAGAACAGCAAATACATATAGCTTTAAAATAACAGAATAGCCCGAAGAGTTTACTGGATGTTAGCTAGAACATCAAAGTAACTTTGGAGAGTTCTTTCATGTTCACACATGACATGGTGCTAGACTTTGGAGGAATTAGGTACATTATAAATACTCCTGATACCAAGGAATATATGAGTTACCTGTATAAGACGTATTAAATATTCGTTCAGAGAATTAATCGTATTAACACTTGAAGGAACCATTCCTTCTGGAAGATTCACTGTTTGGAAGACAATATTGGGACCTTCTGACTGATGCAGTAAGCAAATCTCATTTTTCAGTTGTGCAATCTAAAGAAACAATACAAAAACATAAAGTAGCCCTTGCTATTCAGTTAAAAAAATGGAAAATATATTGCTTCCCTGTGCTACACCAGTTGTTATTAGCTACCTAATTTATTTTGACTTATATCCTAAAGCATTCTAAAACTCCTAAAATAACCTTTTGAAAATGCTGTGATTCCACAAATCATTAAATGCATAATATCTTTACGTAAATTTATCAAATTACTCCAGCAATCAGGGCAACTAAATATATCACCACAGTTTTATTCCAAATTGTTTAAAACACAGTGCATTTCTTTTCCTTTAAAAAGATTAAGTTTTGGAAATAATTATTGCAGTGGTTATTTGACAGCTTATTCTAAACAAATCTTTGCCTTTTCATTTAACTTAAAAGCTCTCTGATTCTCTAATAGTCCATAAAACACTATTCTACAGTATTAGATTCTGGCAAATCTTTTTGCATCACCAAAGCTATTATAAAAGGCAAATTTAAATTTGAGTTCTTTTAAGATAATAATCCATTCCTCATTCCTTCCCTGGAAGAGGCATTCCACAGAATGAATCGTACAACATAAAACAAGATACAGGATTTTACAAAATGATTGATCATTTTAAACATTTAATCTCTGTTACTTATTTATAAATAACAAATGCAAGACTCCTGTTTTTTTTGAAGAAATAGATCTGTGAACTTTTCTGGGCACAGTTCTCCCCTAAAAGCAAGACATGCATGGTGTTTAACATGATAGTATATTCCAAGGAAAAAGAAACATTAAGAAGAGCAAGATCTGAATTTAAAATGGATGAATTGATAGCTCCAATACATAAATTTCAGTAAAATTTGTTCAGTTACACTGTTTACATAAACGAAATTCAGTATCTTATAGATTGTGGGGTTCTAAATTATCAGATCAGTCACTTTTGAAGTACAATATAAATTATATAAAATGAAATATTTACCTTTTCATTTGCATTTGCCAGCTGATTAGACAAACTTGTTGCCTCCTTCTGAGTCTCTTTTAGCTCCTGTCTTAATTCCTCATTTCGTCCTGTAAGCTGGTCAACCTGAGCTTTCAAGTGCACACTAGCATCAAAGATTCCCTCTGAATTCTTTGACTCCATTGCCTAATGCAGTAAACATTTAATCAATGGAACAGAGAAAAAGTGAAGAAAAGCTTTAATGTTTTCATAATACACTGGAGCCCTCAAGTTTAGACTACATGAAATTAGAAAAAAGCAAGACATTTTAACATTCTAAAATCTACTTATCAGTTCCTGATGGTATATTTGCCATATACTGTGACTTAAATGGTTCAACTGTCCTGTAAAAAACATAATTTTTGGAAAGATGTTTGAATAAAGAATTTTTAAAAAACATTTCCTGCAGGACCCATAGTGACAAAAGACATGCAAATAAGCTTTTACCTAAGCTTTATCATTGGCACAATAAATTTGACATCAGATAGTTTTATACTATTCCGCTGAAGTTGGGATTTTTTTTAAATTTTACTGGCGATTTCTACTTTATCATTTAATTAACATTGTTAAAGAGGAATCACACTCTCTACTCCATACTTGCAACTGTGAAAGCATATATACAATAACCCAGTAACTGAGGAGGAGAAGAATACCCTGTAAATTCTATAAAGCTAAATAATACTTTAGAAAGCAAACTTACGTGAACTAAACGATCCAGACTAGGGATTATTAAGGCTGTTTCTCCTCCCTTCATACTAGAATCCTTCTGCATTTCCTTGATAGCCTGCAATATTTCTTTCATTCCTTGTTCAAGTTGCTTATTCTCTTCAGACAACTCTTTTACTGTATAAAAAGTTGTAAATGAGTTTTAAAGCACAGGAAAAATGAGTTAAGGTTTCCTAGGACACTTCATCATTATACTTGTTGATTTGATAAATTAAAAGAATGTTCATATTATACATACATAGACATAACCAATTAGGAAATTAAAAGCAGAGCTGACAGGAATATCTGGACAGTATATTTTACCAGTGAAATACTAACACAAAAATAATTAAATACTTCATGAGAACACAACTGAATTTATTGAACCTTCCAGTCTTCAATGTTTCCTTCCACTTTTTAAACTTCTTTAGTAGCCTAACAGACTTTCAAAAATCCAGAAACATGGTTATCTTGGAAACGTTTGGGTGTAACAATGGAGTATATAGGAATTGACTGAATCCTTCTGCAGACTGAGAAAAACAAGCCTTTAAATTATGTGGCTATCAAAGACACTCAAGAAGTACAATTTTCCTGCCATTAGTAGTTCCTCAATGGAATTCCAGCTTCTAACACAGAGCAAGAAGTGTGAAAACTTGAATAAAACCCAACAAATCTTCCAGGCCATTCTCTGCATCCAAACAATATGCCTAAATGTCCAGGAACGAACTGTAAAATCTGTTTCACCAAGTTTATTTTGAAAAGTCAGAAAGAATTTTAAGAATTCATATTTTTGGGGAAAAAATTAAGATTCTTGTCCAGAGAAATTGGCATTATTTTTATTTCTGAATTTGCAAGCAGTACACTTCAGCTAACATACATATATAAGTAACCAGCAAGTTGGTTTAATTTCCCAACATTGTCTTTGAGCCAGGAAAGCACTACAATTACACAAGTAACTTCTGGGATTATTCACAGACTCAAAACCCTTACCAGGTCTGAGTCAAGAAGGAAAAACATGAAAGAGCTCATTTTAATGAATGTAGTATGAATAAACTATGTGTCATGTACTATCACTAATTCAGCAACACAATATATGTATTCATACACACACACACAAAGATATACATTAACATAAACACAAACTTTATTTAAAAGCCAGAAATTTATGGTCAAAGTTATAGAAACAGAACAACTAAATAAATAAACTATCTACAGGTACCTGATAATATTCCCTAGTTTTAAACCAGGTTGAAACTTACATTTAGATTGAAATCTGGCTATTACAGTCCTGTTCTTCTCCAAATCTCTCTCTCTCTCACTTAATTCAGTTGCAAGATATTCATTCTAAAAAACAACAACCAAATACTCAAAAACTGTAATTTAGGAATTTTAGTATTAGAATTTTCAGTAAGACTGTGGTTAAACAAGAATAAATGCTCTGCAGTGAAATTACACAGTATGTAAACCAAAATTAAGTGCTATATAAAAAGCAACAATCAAATAGGCTCACCTTCACGGCAATAAAATTAGCAGGAAAAAATTATTTATACCATAAATAAACTTTACATAAAACATTTATCCTGTTTAGCTGTTTGTTGATTTTGGGTTTTTTTTAACAAGCTTGTGCTACCTGCACTGCCTGGCTTTTGCAATTCTTTGGAACTATTTAGCATACTCTTAGCCAACAAATCTCTGGGTATCTGTTCATTTTAAAAAAACCCCAACAGTTATTTATTAGTATAGATTCTACCTGTATTTACACATATACACATGTGAAAAGAAAGTATTTTCAACAGTAACGTCCAAAACTGATTTTGAAAAAACAAACCCAAACACTTTTTTCCTACTGAAAATGCACTTAGTAGGCATTACTAATTTCATGGGTTGGCTGATGCTATTTAAAAAGAAACCACATCAGCAAAGCATAGTACCAGAGCATGGAAAACCCGTACAGCAGAAAAAAGACTGATGTGTACAGACATATACTTTCCATTGATCAGTCACACAGTTCAATGGCCTCAACAGAAATGGCACCAGTTTCAAACCATTTTGTTAAAGATAAGAAAGATCTTCAATACATAAATTAAGCAGAAAACAGGTTTCCTCATCATGTTATTAGATGGTTTCCCTCAGACCAAAAATACACAGAACCTAATTTTAGCAATTTAATTTTAGTTCCAGACTTTTTAAAATTTGGAGTATGCATTCATGAAAGTTTGCCAGTCCACATACTGATTTCTTGCCTGAAATGGCAACAGAAATGGATTCACTGGAAGAATGACACAAGATGTATCTCCATGTAACACTCTGTGGCCATAGGGAAACATGTATTCTTGGGTCATGCAGCAGTTGGAATAGCGGTATGATACAGACCAAAAGTCTATGAGACTGTAATTTGTAGCTCTGGTGATATGAAAATATTAAGAGCTTCAGAATTACACTTGTGATTAATTAGCTGCCACTCTGTCAGATGTTTTGAACCTAAATGAACCAAAAAAGTATTTCTAATTTTTTCCAAGTGATCTGAATTCTCACATATGCCACAAGTTCTTCTAGGTGGATTTCCCACTGCCTTACTGTTTTCAGCTTTAGTAGTCTCTGACTTCAGATGTTCAGATGGGGCTACTCTATCTGTAAGTCTGTTTCACACTTCCACTTTACACGAGCTGCTAGCAACAAAATAGGGGGTTTTTTTTAATTTTTGAAAGAGAAATATAATAAATGTTCATGAACCTGCTTTATGAACCCACCTTTGCTTTTATTTCAGCAATGTCATGTCTGGTCAAGAAATCCAGCTTCCTCTTATTCATTCCCTTCTCTTCAGTAAAGCTATCAGTCATCTGCATATCATCAGCATCCAATTCTAATTGCACATAGATGTACAAATAATAAATTATTATGAAAATTTAATTGGCCTCCAAACAAAGGATTATATTACATTTATTATATCTGAGTTCTAGTTTTCTACCTGCAAAGTAAGAAGCTGTAAACCTTTCCATCTGAGTGCATTATGCTACCCTGAGTGGTATGGAATTGAAATTTTAGAATTTTTGAAACACATATATTAAGCACATTACTGGGAATTTTGGGGAGGTCATTCTGCATCCAAGAACTGCAAGGCAATGGCACAAGTCTCACTGACACATTACAAGTGATCACAAATCAAGGAGATACTGGGCTGTAAAACTAGGAAATCTAAAACCACTCACCTCTTCCTACAGATTCAATGAAATGCATTTAGCCTTTTAATTTAAACAAATAAGTAAATATAAAATAGCTGCATTAATAAGTACAGATAGCATGTTTTTGAAAGGACAATTTATAATAAAAACATCATACCTATTGTTGCAACTCTTCTTCCTTTCTCCTGAGCCAACTTACGAATTTGTTTTTTCAGTTCAATTCTTTCCTCTTCTAGTCTTTCAATCTGCACATTATTAGTCACAGCTTAATATTCCACTCTGTTCAAATGCATTTTTATTACGTAGCTCTTATGCAAAAATAAGATTTATCACTTACCTCTTGCAAAAGAATCTGGTTTTCAGCTCTATATCGCTGCTGCTTCAGTGCTTTGCTGTTTCTGAATTCACTTAAATCAATCATTGTCTTTGGCTCAAGACCTAAAACACAGTATATGATGTACAGTTATTTATTATGGAGGAACATTAATGTTATTTAATGTAGTTAATTTAAATAAGAATATAATTAGACAAGTAGAATTAAGAAAATAATTTGTTGATAGCTGAACATACCTCAACTACCTATAAATATATGTAACTATCTAGGTAACGTGCACACATACTCCACGTAGTAACAACAGAAGAAAGCTTAACTTTACTTCAGTTACTCAGAACCCAAAATGCAATGTCACCTAAAATTAACTTTATTTACATTTCAATTATTCTATTTTTAAAAAAGTCTGTCTGAAGTTTTCTCTGTGTTTTTCCATGTAGCATTATAACTTCAGTATGCTATGGTTTCCAAACACCATATGATGAAGTTTATTAAGCAGTGTGTGGTCAAAGAGGAATCAAACCCAAAAACAGTAGAGAACCTACTATCTTCAGACAAAGAAATCTGTAAGCCACGTTTATTCATGCAGTTTGTCCTAATTAAAACTACTTGCAAATACTAGCAGAATATACCGAATTATTTCCAGTGACTTAGTATAGTAAAATCCATTATAAAATCTTATTTCAATTCTTCCACAACAAATAATTGAAAATGTATTGGATGCAGCATACCTAAGCGCTCTCTGAGTTCTTCATTTTCATCAAGAAAGTCATTTATTTTAAGTTCAAGTCTATTGACTTCCTTAATTAATGATTCAATCTCATGTTCTCGTATTTTGACTTGCTTTTTTAAATCTTTGATTTCAGCAACAGCTTCTTCCAAACCATATATTCCCTGTAAAAACCCCAAATGGGAAGTAAAAACAAAACAACCAACAAACAGAAGACTTAGTAAAATAAATCATGAAACTTTCTTTCTTCATTACACAGATAAAAAAAAAATTTTTTTCAACCTGTACCACTCCTCTGCACTATGCTTATTGAAAAAAGTTACTGAATAAAAAGCAGATCCTACAAATCTGTCTTTGACTACAGAGAAGTCTGCACCTTTTAAGTGAGCCCTCTTACTACATGATTCTTTGAAGAATCGTATCTTGAGTGTTCGATTGCTGTTCAATGGACAAAGAGGGAAGGGAAGTTTTGGGAAGGGAAGGGCAAAATGATCTCCTAAAAATATGATTAAATACCCTGTCCACCCTGAGTTTACCAGTTCATAGTCTCTCATTCGTTTTAAAGTCTCAACAAGCTCTTTGTCCTTTTCTCTAGCATCTGCTTCTGCTAGTTCTGCTGATTTCTCAGCCTCCATAGTTCTCTCTTCCAGTCTTTGCAACTTTTCTTGCATATCCTCACTGTGATTCTGCTGAGCAAGAGATGAGTGATCTGGAAAGAAAAATTTTGATATGTTTACAATTCAACTAGGAATTCTTGTTATCTGCCATTAAGCAAGACAGGGACACTTCAGAAAACATTAAAAAGGACATCTTCATTTTCTGCTCTTTTTAATTAGGGAATTATAAGAGACTACACATGAGAGGCTGCTTTTGTTTCCCCTCATTGTTCCTTCAAACACTATTTATCCTAAGTGCATGTAAGGGACATTGGAATGTATCCTGAATCGCATGCTATTACTTATTTTCAATTCCTGAGCTGAGATCTTATATGTTATGCGCTAACTTTTACAGACCAGGTATAGTTTTATTACCCATAAAACCCACTGAGGTAGTGTGGATAAATTCTTCATGAAAGTTTAATAACAGAAAATTAAGAAAAAAAATTAAGGACTAAAATTACTCAAATACTGCAATTATTTTTTTTCTCTGTATTTCTTGAGAATAAAGAATGCACAATAAATTTGTCGTTTCTTATTTTCCTTTCCATAGACATTAATATAAAATATTCATGTTACCTTTATCTTTCTGGAGATCATTTTTTAATTTCTCAATAACAAATGCATTTTTTTCCATTTCTTTGGTATACTGTTCAACTTGCTCAGTAAGTAATCTTATCTGAGCATCTCGCTCTTGCACACCCTACACGTGAAAAAAACAAACTCCATTAAAGGATCCTTCTTCACTGACAGGCAAACTACCAATACAGAACACCACACAGTAAATGAAGAAATTACATGTAGCTAATACAAAGCAATTTGTAGAACATCAAATATACTATACTTACAACAGAGAGTTCAGATATTATCTAGAAGTTTGGTATATAAACGCAAGGCAGAAAAAATAAAAGAAAAAGTAAAAATAAAGCAATCAAACACACAGAAAAAAAAGAAGCACTTTAGTACAACAATTTTAAATGGAAACAGTACTTTCAGATTTTGTCAAAGTTAGATGAAAAGTTTCAGATGATAGAGGTTCCTTACAGCTTCCTTGCAAACAACTGCCTTTGGGAACTGAGAGATACAATTTCAAGATTGTGAGGACTAACGATGCATCATACACAGTAAGCAATCTAACTTTTAAAAATCCATCACACGTTATCCATACGTACAGACTGTGAAAGTGACTTCTATTCATATTAAGCTATTTCTGTGCTTGTACATGAACTTTAGAAACAACATAGAAAGCTTAATGTTATTTTTTTCTGCCATGAATAAAAAATGTGGAGAAAGATTAAAAAAAGGGACTTGGAAAAAAGTTAAATTAGTAATAATAATGAAGATGTAAAAATCTCAAGGTTGCTGTCCTTTCTTTATATTAATGTTCCGAAAAAGAAAACCGAAAGCTTCTTAGAGGACAAATACAACCACATTTCAAATCTAAAGCTACAGAGTTTAGCAAAGTTGTAAGGAGCTAAACACAGTCTTTTAGAGTATAAACATACATTGAATGATAGCAAGCTCAGTCCATTGAGCAGAAACACAAAGCAGTGCTTTGATTTAATTTTTAAATATCTGCTTATAAAACATATTTATTTCCACAAAACAGTTCAGAATGTCACGCTTATGATGGCTACCCAAAAAAGCAACCTCTACAGCCATCTAGTCAGCTAAAACCAAACTCTACAACTGCTTATCCAGGTTACTTTCAGCTGCCTTCCTCTTCTGATCATATAAGGCTGATTTGTAATCTAGGTTTCTTTCTCTTGAGAAGCTATCTTTGGAAGACTGAATAAATGTATCTCACCACATTGCTAAGTCTACAAAAACCCAAAATGTAACACAAATGTTTTTGTGTTTTTATTATTTTTTGTATTTTTTTTTAATTATTTTTTTTTATTATTTTTGTAACACACATTCATTTAAAAAACTTGAAGCAAGGCAGGAAATTATCCTGGAATCATAAGGTGTGCTATTCATAATGCATATTTCAAGGTTCCTAATGGACCACATTATTTTGGGGTTTTATATGGTTTTCAAGACAGTGGGGATTTTCAGAATCACAAAGAACTATGTCATTTTGCATGAATGTGAGAGAGACTCATATTCAGCTAGCTCTATTATAGACAGAACCACAGATTCAATAGTATGGCATCAGATCATGGTATTACACAATACTCTGAGTTGGAAGGGACCTCCAAGAATCATCGAGTCCAAGTCTCAAGTAAGTGGCCCATACACAGATCAAACCCACAACCTTGGTGTTCTAACGATGGTTGTTCCATGTTAGAACATGGTGTTCCACCAACTAAACTAATCTCAGGGTATGAGACAAACGAACACAGAAAATCAAACAACAGGTAAGACTCTTCCTTAACTATCAAATTTAGGACAGAAACCAACCTATATTTTAGAAATCTAAAAAAAAGATAAATATGAAATTAACAGAACCAACTACCAAGAGTTCAGTTCATACATACACATGTACATTCTTTGTACACTGCCTATTAAAGTAACTCTGCAATGGAATAAATCGACCTGTGTCACAGTTCTCAAATATAAAAAAATAGACGTGTTGGAATTTGAAAACTATGAAAGACTAAACATATGTTTGGTATTTGCATGTTTAGTGAATGGTGATTTTTATGTGTGCAATTTCTCACATGGACTATACCTGCTGAAGGGCCAGTACGCTGTTTTTGTCAACATCAAGTTGAACCATTTTCATTTTCTCTTCTAAGTTAAACAACATTTGCTGATACTCTAGGATTTCATCATCTTTTGAAGCTAAGATTTTCTGAAAAGAAGATAAAATACCATCAGAATCCTTGAATTAATTCCCAAAAATCACGAAGAGAAGTATTAAAAAATACCTTCCATTCTTCAACTTTTGCATTTACAGCTGCCATGAGTGGATCGTCTTCCTCATTCTTTGCTTTCAGCTGGTCTGAAAGGTCCTGAACCTACATATGACATTTGGATCAACATCTTATCACAAAAATGTTTGGGCTTAACCACTGTATGTGTACAAACACACTACATCGAGCATATAAAATTTAACAGATTAGCACTACAGCATTACAGCAGCAAGGGAACAACTCTGAAGAACAGTGTATGACTAACATTTTGTACAAAAAATTTTGTGATCTTTTGTGTTTTAAAATCTGCATCAGATTTTAAAGAGCATTATTTCAGAGGACTGGGTGTTTTTAACTGGATGGATTAACTGTTAAGCTAAAACATGAAAATACAGTATAAACTTAAAACAAATACATTAAATAATGAGTCGGTTCTTACTTGAAATTTGTACTGATCTTTCTCTTTCCGTAACTGATCCATAATAATATCAGATTGTTGCACAATTAGTTTCATTTTGTTATATTCATCAGTCATCTTCTCCATTTCTTGCACTGATTCCTCAAGATTTTTCCTCATTTCTTGGTTTTGAATGTCTAACTTCTCATTAGCTTCAGTCAAATTCTGAAAAATTAAAGAAGAAGCTGCTTTTAGAAAGTGCCTATCTTAACACCTGAAAGCAAACTTGGAAGTCTTACATGAAATTAGCGCAGAAGAGAGTATTTCACCTCTAGGTCATCAATTTCAACAAATCCTAACAGCAAATAAAAGACACATCTCCCCTTGTCAGTGACTGCATTACCTCTGCCAGATTCATAGATGCAGAATATATATACGACAGAACCCAAATACTTTTATGAATTCCCTTTACTCCATGTGACTCGATCTGTAAATTGACATAGCATCATGAAAAACACTATTGTCAGTAAAAGTCTAATAAATACTCAACAGCACGAATTTTTACCTGAATTTCATCCAAATACTGCACAAGCTCAGAGCTTCTTTTGGACAACTGTGATCTATAATCAGAATCCTCTCCTCTTCGTAATGGAATTGTTTCTTTTTGAGAATCTATTTGCCTCTGATAGTCAACTACATCCTGACGTAATTGTTCATTCTGCATAAAAAGTAATCCAAACTTAATGCTATTTTTCTAACAGGTGAAGACAGAGTCACTGCATTTCTAGCAAGCTAACACAAAGAGCTAAGACATTCAAAACCCATCCAAATTCCTACAGTCTGCTTTAAAAAGACTTAGAAGCCTCACCTTTTTCTTTATGCGCTTTTTCTTCATATTAAAAAGGAGAAAACAAGACCAAGAGAACAAAGCATGAAAAATATTAGAAACTAGCTTTGCTTTAGGAAAACTAAATATTAATCAACAGAGAGACAAAATAAAATGGCTTTCTATATACCTGTGCATGCATGTACACACATACACACACATATGCAAAGGGGTATTTTGACAAATGATTCCCAAGGTTTTACCCCAGGACAATAATTGAACAAATCTACTTGGCAACAGTATTTAAGAAAAATACTAAAAATTCAAAACATGAAATCCAGACCAAATTAATGCACAGTAGGTCTATGTAAATTCGAATGTAGACACCTCCTAACATCAATTAACTAAGTTTCATTGGAGCACATATAGTACATATTTTCTAAATTTATTTAAATTTCTCTTTGTACCAGTAACCTGGAAATGTCCTAAAACAGAATTAAACATCATGTCACACCAAAAATTATAAAGATAAAAAGATAGTAATATATCTATAAGTAAAGTTTAAAATACAGTAAATTGCCAATAATTTTTTGCTAACCTCTCTCCTGAATCTGATGTTTTCATTTTCAGCATCTTCAATTCGAAGAGCAAGCTACAAGAAGATGGAAAACCTTTACATGTATCATTAAACACTATAAAGAACTCCAGAAACAAAAAAGAAAATGAACACACAGCTGTCCCATTTCATCGGTGTTTTTTTCTTAAATTTCAGAGGCTCTTTTCAGAACATCAACTTTACAAAATATTTGTCAGAAAAGCTTTGAGAGATGTTAAGCTGAAGTCCTTCTTACCTGTTCATTCACTTTCTTCTCTTTTTCCAGCTCTTCTTCTAAATCTGCTAACTGTCTCTCTTTTTGTTCTAATTGTTTTTCCAGCTCGCGTATCTCATCACGCAAAAAACGAGTATCACGACCACCAGCAGATCTTTGTGCCTTCTTATGAGCCTTAAAATAAATACAGCACAGATATTCAAAACACAAAAAAATTAAAAAAATAAAGCAGATGGTAAGACTACAATAAATGGGATTTATTCAAGTACAAAAATTACAATTAATTACTCACATAAGACTGGTGAATATTCAAAAACCCATTAAAATTATTTGCTGAAGTGTAGGGCTATTTTATCTCTTCACAAGATTAAAATACTAGTCTAAAAAATTCATTTAAAAACCTCACCACAAAGCACTCTATAAATTAACAAAATTTTAAAACATACCTCTAATTCATTTTGAAGTTTCATTATCTTTGTTTTAAAATTATTTTCTGTTAAAATAGAACAGATATAGTGAATTACTCAACAAGGTAGAAAGCACATAAAACAACAATGGTTAACCTTATTCTTTAAAAAACTGGCTTCATTGAAGAAATTGAATTCAGAACAGTTGGTATTTTGTCCAGTTCCCTAAACTTAAAGAAAAAGCCACCAAAAAAAACCCACAAAACCCCAAAACAACCAAAAACCACAAAACAAACAAAAAAAACCACCAAAACCCCCAACAATACTAAAAAATCATTTAACAAATCATTTAGGAACAGCATATTAAAGCTTGTTTACCACATTTGGCTTGCTCTTCCCCGGCTTTTTCAACTTCTTCTAGTGCCAGTTCTACCTCTTGAGTTTTCATCTGAAAAAAGAAGCACAGTAAGTAAAGAAAAAAACATTACTACTAACATAAATTAAAATTGTTATGTACGTCCCGTGTTTAAAATCACAACAATATTTACAAAAGAACATAGACTTTCTTTAAACATTCAAATTACTCCCATTTTTCCTTCTGCAGACAATTAAGAAGTTCAGATTGTTAAAGTATCTTCTTTAGCGATTTATTCTACAGCGGCACCCAAACATTCAAAACATTTATACTGCTGAGAATTAAAAACAGTAAAACAGCCTCTCTAAAACCAATGTGCTATCCTATGCGGCTTTTATTTCTTCCTTTCAGTAGATTTATGAATAAATACAAGAATATATGACAGATTTATAGGATCAGTTTTAGAATGGTAGTGTTTCTTCATTCATGATGATAATTTTATTTGCTCTAAAACTTCAATGTCCCACAAAAAGGTCTATTAAAGTTCTATTAAATTAAAATCATTACCAATAACTAACTAACAACTAACTAATTTTTGAGAAATTTGTTTGCATTTTCCATCTATATAACTATCTTAGTCCAATTCAGTTCACTTCCCACTACTAAATGCCTACAGTTACATGCAGAAACTCTGGTGCTAGCACACATTTAGCATATAAATTATCTCAGAGTAACCAGTGTTTTCAGGAAAAAAAAGAATAATGATGCTTTCATTTAAACAAAAAAATAAACAAATGCATCTGCAGAATTGTAGAAATTGAGGATTAATACAAACCTTCAATAGAGACTGGGTAATTTTAAAAAGGTGTATCAGTTTTTCTGGAGTTTCAGTTTTTAAGCCTTCTTCATCAACCTAAGGAAAGAGATAAAATTGTTTTTATACTTATATCTATGAAATCCACAAAATAAATCTTTCACGTATGTGAAGGACCAGAGACAATTTAGGGAAGAATATATAACAAAACCCTTCTGTTCTCTTTTTCTCTTGAGTACCTTGGACATGGTCTCCAGCAATCTGTCTGCTAGTTCCTCTTCACGAGGCAGACTATCTGGATCAACTTTCATAAGCTTCTTCCAATCTAAAATAGGTGCCATATTGAATTTATGATTTTTTCCCTGAAACAAAAATAACAGTTATCAAGTTTTATCAGTGCCAATCAATTTTAGGTCAAATGATTAAATGGAGGTTGGCCACTGAACCACACAAGATGACTCTAATAATTGTATCTATTTGTAACACTAATTAACACTCCATTCACATTTTGATCTACTGCAAACTAGCAGGTTATAGTAAAACCTTTTCTTCTTTAAGTTAAAAATTACACCATGCATACTCAAGGAATTTTTTACACTAACAATAAAGATCAGGACACCTATGAAACCCATATTTTAACTTTAATATCCTTGTTTTCTTACCCATCTCTCAATGTATTATTTTTATGCTAATGAACAAACACAACTCGATGCCCCTTGAACCAGCCCTTGTAGGATAAACATCTCCTTACAGTCACAAAAATCATTATTTCTAATATTTCAAACACAATCAACACCTTCTTTAGTTTCATACTGTGAGCACCCATTTCTTGACACTAATTTATAAGACATTAAACTCTAGCAATTAAATCTTGGGGAGGGTTAGTAGAATACTTGAATTGACAAAGGACGTGAATCTACCTGGAAACTGACAAAAATCTGATCAGAAAGTGGTGTCAAGTTTTGTTCTATTGCTTACCTACTGGTTGCTGTGGGCCACTTTGACTTCTCACATGCCTGAAAGGCAAAACAGTATCTGAAAGAGGCAGAAGAGGTTGAACATATTGGATTATTCTGTCCTCTGGAGCTATCTCTAGCTTTTATGATCAATATTTCAAACAGTAAATTCTGCCAAATTTAAAACAGAGCATTTATAATCTGCTCATTTCCCTAAATTATTAACATGGTATAAATGCTCAAGAAATAATTTTCAATTATGAAATAAAACTATCTAGAATACTAAATTATTCAAAACACTAATAACAGAGCATTCTATTTTATAGAAAAATATTATGCTCAATCAATAACTTTAACGACACTGAGAACGATATTTTGAGATCTCTTCCGTCATGCACCCTGTTCATCGTTCAGCAGTTGAAAAATTCAACAGTTGAAAACTCCTCCCTTAATAAAAGGCTGAAACTGGTATTACTTTCCCAATAAACACAGCTAAGCATTCTGAAGAGCTACAGGCCCTTGAAATCTAGCTATATGCTTAAGGGATGATAAAAACCAACCTTTCCTCATCTTTTCTCAAAATGCGAACTAGTCAAGAGCTCTCCAATATTAACTATATTTCTTCAATGTTTGCTAAATATAAAACATGCATTATGTATTATCCATGACTTCATAAGGATGCCATGATATATATATTTTTTCATTTTCTGCTTTGTTGTAGGTGGCAAAGGATAATAGAAGAATACTAGAAGAATACTGATCTTGGCACTTCTTTAATTAATTGAATACTCCTTGATTTCAATAACATATTAGTTTAAAGATTGGAGTTTTTAAAAGTAGTCATTTTTTTTTAAACAATGAGGTGTACGGCTTACAAGTATGAAACACTCAACAATCAAAACTATTTTGAAAGGAAATATACAACTTTACTACTGTCAGTCCTTTCCTACCTTCCATCCTCCAAATATCTTTTTCTCTTAACTTACAAAATTATGTCTGAAGAAAACGTCAGCCCTAAAATTTTACCCAAAAGGAGACATATCTGTACATAAACAATATAAATCAACTTGTTGGAAGACCATAGTAAGGTATGGGGGGGTGCAACCTATGCATACAGTATGTTCTACAGTATGTACATACTTAAGGATAATAAGAGAGAATTTATTTAACTGAAGAGTTTTTCATCATAAAATTTAGCTCATCCCTTGCCCTCAATTAAACCTGTGGCTTTAATGGACAGATGATCTGTGTGATGAGACACTGAGATCATGGCTCTACAAAACATGTGAAATAGACATGGATGCAACATTAGTTATCACAAGACCTTCTTGACTTTCTCAAGAAATCAAACATACACAAAATGGGCAGATGTTGCAAAGTGCAGCATGGGCAGACAGAAAAGGTCTGGTGAGTATGTTCAAGTACAATCAGACCAACATTTCCCATGCTGCCTACAGGAAACCACGTAAAGAGGCAGCAAAGTTGATATGATACCTTACCATCGCAGTGAAATCAAGCACCAGCAGGCATAGCTGTTCTTTTTCTGCAAAGGTGTGTATAATGTCCAGCAAAGAGTCATGTACACTTGAGCAAGACTGAATACCAAGAAGCATCACAGTCATGAGGGAGATGTGCTCTGCTGACTCCGTATTTATTTACTATGGGCAACTCAGATTAAGCTACTTCTGGACTTTCAAATTGCACTACCTGGCCTAGCTCTGTGAAGCACGAGATCTTAATTGCAAAACCACAACCAAAAGAGGATCTTTTGCAAGATTCCAATTTTCTCCCAACTGGTATATCCCAGCCCCGGAAATGATACACTGACAGCCCGCGACCCCTCCAAGATGCTTCCGAGAGGCAGTTTTGCCTCCGTTTCATCCAACTCTGCTGAATTAACAAAGTGCCTTGTTTTCGGCGGCCTTCCCCATGAGACACAGCTGAGGCATCAGCTGAGCGCAACCCCAGCGGGACGCCCCTTTCCTGGGCTCCGCAGCGCCCCCGCCGCCCCCGCCAGGTCTGGCTCTCCTTCCCCGGAGCACCGCCCGCCCCTTGGCCTCACCGCGCCCGGGGGATGGCAGCGGCCGCTACCAGGCGACGCAGTCAGACTCTCCCGCCAGCTGCGCTCCCGTACACCCCGGTACTCATAGGCGCGGGCTCCCGCGGCACCCACAGACAGGCTCCGCGGTGCCAGGCGGGCACTCCCCGTCCCGAGGGGCGGGGAAGCAGGGCGCGATCCTGCCCGGGCGCGCCGCACCCCTCCGCCGGGGCAACGATGCCGAGTTTCACCCGCGCCGCCGGGCGGCTCCCCGAGACTACAACTCCCAGCAGGCGTCGGGGCCAACGCACCGCCTCCTTCCCAACAGCCTCCGCGGGCCGGAGGGCGGTGCGTGTGCGCTGTGGGCTCCGGCGTCGGGAGCGGTTCCGGTGCGTCCTCGCGGCCTCAGGTAACGGCCTCAAGTACGGCCCACAGCAGGCGGGCGGGGGTGGCAGGGTCGGCCTGGTCGGGCCGGTGCAGCTGCTGCCGCCGCTGCCGCCCGCGGTGGTTTCGGTCCCCTCCCCGCTGGCTGTGCCTGCCGGGCTGCAGCGGTGCGCCCTCTGGGGCTGCGGTGCGGCTTCGGCCCCTTGAGCAGAGCACGGGCCCGCCCCGGCTCGGCCCCTCCACCGCCCAGCTCAGCCCGACCTGATGCTGTGTGCCTCGCCCCAGGACTGCGGGCGGCGTGCTCGTTCCTGCGCGGCCGCTGGAGGGCTGCGGGACCGCGCGGTTGCCTCGTGTGTAAGTGTGGAATAGCGGGGGCGGGGGCCCAGGAGGTGTTCATTCTGTGGAGTGGAGTAGCGCACCGGACAGGTAACATCAATAAACTGCGCTAATCCATTGGGTGCTGGGGACCAGCAAGGCAGTCCGAGCTTTGGCAGTGGTCTGATAGCCCCAAAAGTTAGGGATCCTGTGTTTTAGTTAAATGGGTGTGAAGGCATCTTTTCGAATAAAAAAGGAAAATCAGCAACCATTGGAGGTGTGTTTATCTATTTGTATTTGTTCATTCAACAGCTGTGGAGAGCTGAAGGGAGTTCGTGGTTTGTTGGTTTGTTTATTTTTTTTTAATGGAAAGGGGAAGGTGAACATAATGTTATCTTTGTGCTTTTGCCCTTTGTCTGGGTTATTCATAGTTTTAACTTACATTGCTGTTTCTTCATTAGTATTGATATTTAATGAAGGCTGACAAGATCCAAGATTCTTGGCACTCCTTTTAGTTATGCAACTTATTCCAGTCCCAGCATAGCTCTTAAATCTTAGATTCAAAGTGACGACTTTTATGTCTCATCTAGAGTTGGTTAATTCTAGTTCCATATTGTCTACAAAAAGCAAACTGTGTAGTTAAGGAGGGGAAGGAGACTAGATTATATTTCATGAGTGGATAATGTTACTAAAAATAAAATTCATTTTGGTTAAGTGTAGAACAATGATTTCTTAGTAGCAGTGACTTTTATAGGTGGAACAAGTGACACACAGAGAATAACGGTGCCTTGCTACAAAATAAGCTTCCAGGAAATGGATCCTCCTGTGATAGAGAAAATAATCCCTTGATGTTAGGATACTTTGTTCTAGGAACTTCTTTTTTATCCTCTTCATCAAGTTAGCAAACTGTTAAGGCCTGTATAGCTATTTAGTGTGCTCTGTTTAATGTGCTTCAGTGTGTTTTACTGTTCTATTACAAAATCAACAGAAAACACACCATTATATGTACTGGTAGTGAAACTACATCTAGTTTCTAATTGCATCCAGTAAGAAGATTGGTGCAGAATTTGGATTTGAAGTGGGCCTGGAAACTCCAAAAGTGAAAAAAGAGAAAAAAGAATGGAAGTATTAACCCCACAAAAAATGAGAAAATGTTTAAAATACAGCATGGCTTAAACCAAGTGAATTAGTTTGTTGGTTTTTTTTGTTCTGCATCACATCTAATCACCTGATGAACTTTGCATAAGTGGATCTTCTTTTAGTGGGAATATATGCTTTGCATGCAGTTCTGGAGCTAAAGTTATTCCAGGTCCATAGCGCACAGTTTGACCTGTTCTGATTTGCTAGGAGAGTTAGGTTCCATGTTAAACTGCAACTTTGATAGCAGTATTCTATTGCAAAGACCTAGTACAAAAGCTGCAATATGAAAGATCTAATGGAATGTTATTTAAAATACCACAAGACATAATATACAGACCCAGCATACTAAATAAGGATACACTTAGCAGAGTCTAAAGGCTGTGTTTTCAGCTTATACCTCCCCTGTAGCTTTTGATTGTTTATTCCTTGGAGTTAACAAGCATGCAGTTTCTGCTATTGCATTTCTAGAACACTGGGAGTGGTGATTGGTGTTATTTCAGGGACACTATTTTTGCATCAGTGTCCTATGAGGAGGCAAACCATTTTTTATGTAGCTGCTCAAAATAGAACAGATATTATTTTGTTACTGTTTGAATGTAGCAAAAAAACCCAACCCTAGAAAACCTGAAGGTATAACTTTGAAATGTGAGATTCTGTTAATGATTTAAGTTATAAAATACCTTAAAATACAAAGTAGACCTTTGTGGTTTGTATTTCAGCTGATTTGTATCAGTTGCATTGAACAAATTTGAGCTAAACCACCAACTAAATCAGTATCTTCATTTCACCCATTTTAAAGTTGTGTTATGTTTTGATCCTTGTTGTACCACAGTAACCTAAAATGTCCTGAGTGTTAGTTCAGCTGCTTGGTTGCCACCAAGCTCTCCAGTGTTCCCCTTGGGAAATCTTTCATCTGACCTGCAACATGTTCTGACTTCATATTAGAGCTGCCAGTCCTCCTGTGATTGATCCTTCAGAACCATATGAAGAGAAGGCTGGATGGCTTTGTCTCCTGGGTAGTGAAGATTACTTCATGTCAGCCCCATCCCTCTTGATCCGGTAGTATTTGCAGAGGAAGGTTTTCACAAGAAAACTTTTCTTGCTATACTTATTCTGTTCTAGAATCTCAGCAAGATGAAAGGGAAATCCAGGCATTTTGTATTACTTCTCCTCCCATTTTCCCAAATACTGCTTGCCTTCTAGATGAGATTCAAAGCCAATCATTTAAATCTCAGCTGTGCGTGTAAGTTGTTTCGTACTTGAGTTGTATGTTAGAGTGACATTTTTGAGAGAAGATAAATTTAATGGCTGTGTTGGAAATGTACAACAGAAACAAAGTTATGATTTCTGTCATTAAACTTGTATCAAATCAGCAGGAAGAATGTTCAATTTAGCCCAAAATAAAAATACACAAAGGTTACCAAGTAGGCAAGACAAGTTAGGATATTAGCAGAGCCTTAGAAGCTGAATTAAAATGCTATTTTTAAGTGACTGCACTACTAGTTTGTATATATATCTCTGCTGCTATTCATCAGTTCAAGCCACCACCTCTTAGATGAACTTGTTGCTCAACAGTTTAAAAATAAAAAATTTTAAGTTTGGGAGTGGCTCTTTATTTTCTTCCACCTTTGATGGTTTTCTGTTTGAACTGTACATATGTTTTAAACAGTTCAGGACCTTCAGTGGTTATCAAAGTTTGTCTCTATAGTGAATAAATGCCTGACTATTTTTTTTAGCAGTCGTAATGCATGTTGTTATTAATGACCTTCAGGGTGTGAAAAATGCCATTACCCCCCAGAAGAAAAAAAATGCATGTTTTAAGTTTCTAAAGTTAGATAGTAAGACACATTTACTTACACAAATATATTTGCTTATATGAGGGTCCGTTAATATAAGGTGGCAGATAGCATGGTTATCAGCTGATAGCTAATTATGGAGTGCTAAATAGCTGTTGCATGTTTAGGGATTACAGCTCTATTCCTGCCAAAATAAACACTTCCTACTTTTTCCTAAATTGACATGGGCAGAAAATGTCTTCTGCACTCCCCAATTTCTGAACTGAGGATACTTTTAGAACATCATTATGCCTTTTTTTTTCATTTGTGTTGGCGTTTTCTGTGCAGACTAGTGTATTTTGCAGCATGTGGTGCTGAACCGTCTGTAGTGTCATGGATTTAGTAGTGATTGTAGAGAAATATTGTTTTCCTAACTTTCTGAAAGTGCTTTGGTTTTTGGTTGTTGGTTGGTTGTTTTTTTGATGGTGTATTTTTTCAGTTTTGCAGGGTTTTCTTATGTCTTCTCTGTAATTCTCGGAGGAGAAGACTGCACGAACTGTTAGAGGGATCTCAAGAAATTGGAAGAGGAAAATTACTGCCTTGAGAGTTCTCTTCAGTCCTTTCCACTTAATCTGTACAAACATGGAAACAGTGCAGTGCAAAATGCAAATTTCTGTGCCAAACAGCTTAAGAAATTTAGACCAACGATTGGGTGTTTTGCACAGCTTGGCTCTCATGACTGTGCAGTTTCTGACTCTCAAGGCTTGTCTTGCTGTTTAATGTTTTCAGCTGTATATTCCTCATGGCATGGTCAGATATTGTTGTAAATTAGAACATTCAACAGAGGTCTTATTAGTAATAAAGTATGTGTCTGTCCTGATGTCCTCCACTCAAATGGTGGCTCTGTGGCTGTGTACTAGACCATGAACTGGCAGTCATGCAGCCTAAAGGGTGGTTAAGGTACCTGATGGGCAGCCTTAGAGGCTGTGAAAGTAGCAGGTAGGTAAGATGAAAAAATGGTGTCAGGGATTGTCAATCTGTTTACATGTGTAGGACCTTCAGTGGTTATCAAACAGTGATGCAGTTCTCCCTCACAGCACATCTGTGTTAAAAAAAGAAGTTGTTAGGTGGTGTTTTACAGGTGTTTATCAACACATCCATCACTGGGAGTGGTGAAATACTGGCACTTCCGAGACTGTATTTGGGTTGATCAACACCTCTATTGGGTAAGAAGGGAAATGTATCCATTCACTTGAGGAGCCCAGTCATACAAAGGCTTCAGCAGCCTCTTGAACATCTATGATTTATGGGGTTCTCCTTTTGTGTACTCCTTTCATGGTTTCTTTTCAACATCAAAGTGATAAGAGATGAGTTGGCTTGAGAAGAGTTTTGGTTGCCAAGTAGCAGTTGCTGTTTTCTACTTGAGATTAATGGCAGGCATACTTTAGCCTGGCTTACCAAGTACAGATGAGCTTTTACAAGTCTCCCTCAGCTTTAGTTTTGCATTCTTAACACGTTAATGATGATTGCAGGTTTGAAGCTTGGAGTGTGATTGTCCCAGCAGATAGGAAGTAGTAGTTCTACTACAAAAAGTAGTTGAAGGAGCTAATAAGATTGGTTAAGCTCTTCCTTTCGATAGGAAGCTATACTTGGGAATCAGTCTTAGTTTTTCACTAGTTGGGTAGCAGTAGCTGTTTCTGAAATAGTGCTGCTAAAGAATTACCACAATTTCTCTTTGATACGTAAAGCAGTAACAGCAAGGGCTTGATGCTTCAACCAATACAGTAGATTGATGTTGTTAATACCTCAGGTCGCCAAAACCTTACTTGTTTTACAATGCTGTATCTTAAAGGGTAAATTTAAATAAATCTTACAGTTGTTTCTATGTGGCAAAGTTATCTTGTCACAGTATTAAAAAAACAAAGACTTGCGCGTTGGAAAATTGTTACATGTTCATTTTAGGTGCTTTTCAGATGTCACTGCTTTTCAGTAGAATTAATGACCTTCAAGAAGTAGAAAGTGCAGTATTCAGAAGCTGGTGCAAAAATTCTAGCAGAGAGAAACATCAGTTTCTTATCCACCTCCTTTGAAAAGGGGGGAATTAAAAAACTTTAAGTTGAAGTTCAAAAGTGGACTGTCTTTTTATGTATTCCTGCAGTATGCTTTGGGGTTTTTTTGTGTTGTTTTTTTTTTTAATAAGATTTCTCTGGCTGCCAAAAGACTGTAAATGTGTTCAGGTGTAATCTTGGCTTAGTGTTTTAAAATACTCTGAGCCCTTGGCAGGGTCATTGGAACTAGATGATCTTTAAGATCCCTTCCAATCCAAACCATTGTATGATTCTATGAAACAGATGTAGCAGCATCCTTTAACACTGTTTTGGGGTTTTTTTTCATACAAAAGTTAAAAAAAGCCCCTCACTGCCATTACGTGAGCAATATGGAATGGTTTGGTTTGATTCCTCTTGAATGATCTGTGCCCTGGTTTTTAGTTTAACTGTACCGGCATGTTGTTTCACATGTATTCCTTCCTGTACCACTACTCCTTTGCCCCCACTTATGGTAGGTGATTGACATGCTGTCAGGTCCAGGCTGCAAACCACAACCAGAATCACCTATCTAGATGGGATCTCTATGGCTTGTTCTTAGAGTTTAAGAAGGGTTTGGACAATTCTCTCAGGCACATGGTGTGACTCTTGGGATTGGACTCAATGATCCTTGTGGGTCCCTTCCAACCCCGGATATTCTGTGATAAATCTGAACACAATTAAAAAACACACACCAAAAAAACCCACCACCACCAACAAAACAACAACAACAACAAAACCAAAACAAAAAACAAACAAACAAAAAACCCAGCAAATTAAAAGAAAAAAATATCACCAGGATTTCAGGGTTTAGGACAACAAAACAGACTATAGCTTCTGAAGAGGTCATCAGCTTTGATGTGTGAATCCTGATAAACATAAGGCCAGGATTTTTACATATTTATGGCTCTGCATTATCTGGCTAATGTTAGCTGCTCTGTGTCCTTACAGATGTTACCCTTCTATAGTTTGGGGGGCAAATATTTTTTTGTTCAGTTATCTCTTCTCAAAATGAGGTTGTTGTTTAACTGTCTGTGGTTTTTCAGTATCTTTGGTCCCAACAGTTGGTAGTGTTCCATACTGTGTCAACGAGCAGTCAAAAAGAATGCCTTTCACCTGTAGTTACCTTCTTATTCTTCCAAGGCAGAACAGTATTTTAGAACAACCCAGTACACAGTAATTTCACCTTTTGTAAATAATCATAATATTGCTGATTAATAATTTCTAGGGTTTAGGAAGTTTATGCAAGATGAGAGAAAATAATGTAAGCTAAAGTTCATTTGTAGTGTCTTTTTTGCATCTATTTTTTTTAGACAGGGTTCTCATGAACATCAGTGATACCAGAGCAATTGACAGAGTTAAAGAAAAAGATGACCTTTTCATGAGCTTCTATGAAGAGTGCAAATGAGCAAAGTGTGAGCTTCAATGGTAAGTTTAACTTTCTAATTATTATTATTATCCTCTACCTGTTGAATAGCTATATTTATGAACTTCTTGAAATTTTCTGTTTTGGTCTTCTGAATTTTTGAAATTTGTTTTTGTTTTAATTACTTTTGAAATATTTTGAGAAACACTGTTAAACCTAAGCCCCATGAATAATTAACATGCTATGCCTCCCATAACTTAGAATTTTTGTCAATATTTTAAATTACTCAGGATTCTAGAGAACTTAATTTTTGTAGTCCTTCAGATTGCAGCATTCACTTGAACTGCATAGCTGTCTGCAAAAACTACATCACAATATATTATCAAAACTTTTTTTTTGTAAAACATGAAAGGTAGCAGTGTGTCACCTTGTGCAAAGGCTTTTTAAGGGTGAAACTTTTAAATGAGAGTATTTCTTTTAAACACTAAATTGTGTAACATGCATGAAACTTGAGGAAACCTTTCTATCTTACTGATTTTTAGATAGGTAGTGTCATTAACTTCTAAAATACTGCCTTAATTTCACTTTCTTTATCAGGTTTAGTTTTTAATCAGTAAACTATTTAAGTTTCTGTCTATGTATTTCAGCTTTTGTCCATGAAAACTATTAGAGAAGATGGCTGATGTAAGTCTGAAGGAAGCAGTACTAATAGTTGGTGTGGTGGCAGCCTGCTACTGGAACAGTCTCTTTTGTGGCTTTGTTTTTGATGATGTTTCAGCGATTTTGGACAATAAAGATTTGCATCCTTCTACTCCATTAAAAAATCTTTTTCAGAATGACTTTTGGGGCACTCCAATGTCTGAGGTAAACTGTTTGTGAAACGTTTTGAGGCTTTAGGAAATGAAAAAAAAAACACAAACCCTTGCAAAGAGTTTTTTCACTTCTTTCCCTAATGTAGTATTAATAGAATATTTTGGATTAGATGGAATCTGGTAGTGTTGTGTTTTGTACTATAATATCAGGAACACATGTTGCTTATATTCTTTCCCTTTGTTCACTAAAAGAACTGGTAAGAGAATGGAGTTGTATAGACAGCACACAGCTGCAAAATGCTGAGTGCTATCTAATTCCAGTATCAAAATTGAACAACTCTGACCGATTTCTCTTCCCTGGAAAAATTACATATTGACATACAAGGGTATTTATTTCTAAATGCCATCTGGAAGGAAAGATAACAGTTAAACAACAAAGCTTGAACTTGGAGAACAGGTACTGAATCCTTTAAATTTGTTTGAGTGTGTCTGTATGAAATCAATGTTTCTGCTTTGTAGCCCATGTAGAGCGGCTGTGTTTCATCTGAAAAGCTGCATTGCCATCAAAGTTGTTGATAAGCACCATTATGTGGCAAGGGCTAAACGATTTAGATACAGAGTAAAAAGTGGTACCGTTGCTGAGCAAATGAATAAAAATGCTCTGACAGTCGTAGGCTTTCTGCCTATCAAGGTGTTCCACCTTCTAATATTTTCTTATGGCAATAGCATAATTGTGAGGTACTAATTGCTAGCTCTACGAGTAGACTTTGATGCATAATTTTCGTATAAGAGCTTGAAGAAAAGCTTCCAGATTGTTTCAGTTATTTGGTCCTGCATTCATGGAGGGTTAAGTGGGTTCCCCTAACTCTCTCAGTAAAGTTCCAAGTAGTATTTTTAACATGTTTTTCTCTAAAAAAATCCCTAATCATGTGTAGTAGAAAAAAGCCATCTGATTCAATGTTGATTTTGCACTTAAAACGAACTGAAAGTCATCTTAAATTAACTAAATTAAGTCAGATTAATTTGATTGTTCATGGCTTTTAGAATACTTTTTCTTATTTTGTGGTTTTGTCTGTCTGTTCAGTTTGGTTCACCTTTCAGCTGTTTTCCCTCCCATCCCACTTCCCATTTTTTTCTTAGATTTTCTTCCTTTGTTTTATGGACAAATTCATCAACATATCAATAAGTTGTTTGTTAACAAATGCATTTTGGAACATGAAGGTAGTGTTAAATGTGGTATTTAAAAGGGCTTTTGGATGGAGTAAGTGGCAACATGCAACATATTGACTGGTAGATATATTGCTAATATGTAAATAATACATTTAGCCCAGTACACCACATTTTTATTTTATAAAATACTGATCTAAAACATGAAATGGGAGAGTAATCAAAATACTTGAATAATACATTAAAACTATGTGAAAGTAGGAAAATAGTCAGAATTAACTTTTTCTGTTTAACATTGTAATTTTAAATCAAATTTTCATTGAATTAACTAAATTTTTTTTTTTCCTATTACCAATTTTCATACCTTTATTTTGAAGGTAGATGCCTGAGAACAGAGGGGGAGTCATGTATGCATAGGTTTTTAGAAAGGTATTTTGGAGTGAAAGTCACTTTGCAAGTTGATGGTGACTGATTTGTTTGTTTTCTTTTAGGAGAGGAGTCATAAATCTTATCGTCCCCTTACAGTTCTTACGTTTCGCTTAAACTACTTGTTCAGTGAATTAAATGCAGTTTCTTACCACTTTCTAAATCTGGTCTTTCACATGGTGGTTTGCATAGTCTTCCTCAAAGTCTGTAAGCTTTTCCTGGACAACAGGAGCAGCGTAGTTGCATCCTTGCTCTTTGCAGTGCACCCAATACATACTGAAGCGGTACGTATAGTTGTGATGGGCTTAATTTGTTCAAGCTGTGCTAATTAAACTTTGTGGGATTTGTATCTGTGTTTATATACATGTTGTACCTCCAGAAAATGTGGTTTTACTCATACTTACTCTTCCCTTTGGAATGACTGGTGGAAGTGACAAATTTTAGTGCTCAAGGTTGTTTTATATTACATACAACTACTGAAAAATAAAGAAACATTAATTTAGTTATTAGATAACTTAGGTTTCTGCTATGAACATTGGCTTTTGTGATCCTGACTACTTTAGCTTACATAGACATGTTCTGGGATGATTCATCCAGTATCCTATTTTCAAATACTCTGAATGCCTCCTAATTCATTTCCAGAATCAATAGGCACTCCCCTCTGGCTGATCACCAAGTCTGTTCTGTATGCCAATATGTATGTCAATATCTCAGTGTGACTCTCTCTGGGATTGTTGTTGCTATGCTACATGCAGCTTAGGGCCATTCTGTTTAAACCTTCCATTTTTTTTAACATATATGATAGAAGGAAGAAATATGTTTCTCTCCTCTCATATTTACATTTCCTTTGATTCTGAAGGAGTTTTTCACTGCTATGAAAAGCTTTATTTTTATAAGTGGTCTGATTATATACTTTTTAATGGCCAAACAAGCTTGCACTGTCGTGGAGTAAATGAAGTCTTATGGTCGCATTTAATTAGATTTATTTCCATCAGAAACACTCATAAAGCAGATTTGTGGCATTTTCTGCTGTTATTTCTGCACCATTTCAGTTGGCTTTCCTCAATTCCAGTACAGAGGTTTTGCAAAGCCCTTATTCAGTCTCTTTTTTCTTACAGTATTAGCTGATTTTCAGAAAACTGAAAATTGCTTGAGTCTTTTGATTCTTTGGAGGTGCTGTCTTTTTTATGTGAAGGGTTTTTTGGGGGCAGGGGAGAAAGAAGGGATGTCTTTGGATTTTAATAAAATTAGAGGTGCTTGCTCTTTATGTTGTAAGTGGGTTGTAAGTTGGTTCTGATTTGTTGGATAAAGAGTTTGCATTTTTCTTTTAATCACTAACAACAGAAATCCCTGTCAGTTAGCGTTCAGAAGCCTGCATCCATGTATTTTGAGCAAATCTTTACAGGAACTGAGTTGATGCAGTTTAAAATTAGCTGCTATACTATTATGTGCTTGCTAGAAGTTAGTGTAATGTTTAAAAATGCAAAAGTTAACCATCTAAAAACTTTTGCTTGTTCCAAAGCAAAAATGAGTTGAAAAATAATTTATTTCTTTTGGTTTTCTCAGTCTTTGAAAAAATATGCTTTAAATTTCCATATTTGGCATTGCACCTGTATAGTAAATGTGATAGTATCTTTACAGAAGCATTAGCAACTTGCCAGTGACATTGGTGGCTCATGGCTTAGATATGACCATGTAATTTTGTCACTTTCATTCCAAATTCAGTGATTCCTTATCATGCTTGAACTATCGTTTCTGCCTGAAATAACAAGTTAACACAGCTGCTGTATTAACTACTGTGTTAGCTAACTGTGTTAGGTACTGTGATCAGTTAGCAAAAAATATTGTACAAATCCTATAACTGTACAACAAATCCTAACACTGTAACAAAAGCTACTTGTGTAAGGCAATGCATTACATGGTTACTGTGTAAACTCTGATATCAGCCGCATGAGGGCACTGTAACACTAGGATTGGTGGGACTCGGAGGTGTGCTTGAAACATTTAGTATCAGGTTTAAAGTGCAATTGTAGTTGAATTCCCCTGCGGTTGTACTTAAGTACTCAGTGAAGAATCAGAGGGTTTTCTTTTTCCTACCACTACGTTTTTCAATTTAAGCTCTCTGCTTCTGAGAAATAGTGCATTTTATCTTTTCATATGTTTGTATTGAGAATTCTGCTTAGTATGCAACCAAGAATTTGTAGAGTTGGCAGTTGAGACTTGTATAGATGTATAAAATCCAGAATAACTGGCAGTTTCCATACATGGAAGAAAGGAGGTAATAATGAGACTTAGATTAGGGCTGGGAATTTGGGTCCTAACTGACTGACTCAGGTTTTAGTGAAAACTCCAAAACAGATCTCACTTCCACATTTTATGTCATTTGATTGCACCTTTTGTATCTTTTATAATTGAAATGTGTCTGATTTAAATGCCTTCAAATTAATTTCCTACTTATTAATCACCTGCACAAGAGTTTGAAACGGCAGATGCAATACGTAAATATGTCAACATTTTTTGCCTGTCTTAGGATAAACTATTTTTCCTGGAAAAGTTAGCAGAGGAGGATAGAAAATATTTTTTTGTTTGACTTCAGGGAGTAGTAAACTTTTGCAGTGGTAATATCTGTTTTTCTGAGGAAGAAGTTTTGATGAAATAGGTTGAATAATAGCAATGTAGTTTCATTTGTCCTTGTCTTTACAATTCCAGTTTGGTCTGTCTAACTGCTTTGCTACTGTTCTGGCCAGAAGTATGTTGATCACCTTTGTAGATGGAGGATGTCGACTAACCTTGTGAATGCTGGAATTTTCTCTCATAAGTCACCTTTGTATCCAGAAATAGAATCTCCCTTGTTGGCAGGGGACTCTGGAGGCACACCAGCACACTTGCTTTACTAATGATCTCTTACAACTGATCTACAGATAAAGTTTTCTTTAATGTCTGTCGTAATGCTGGGCAGTTTTGAGATCCAGACCAGGAATCCCTGAAACATCTTCAGATATTTTGGAAACAAACACCTACATACTATTCAAAATGTTAACACAAACTGGTGTCTTATCAGTGTTTGTGCATGATTCGGTAACTTGTTTGGTAAATATGTAGTATTCCAAAAAGAAACACTAGTGTATGATTTCAGATTCAGATTTAAATGCTTGTCTTTACACTGTGACCTTGGGTATTGAGTTACTTTCTCATTTTATGCTGAGCTGGATCAATCATGCTTGACCAAGAATGTACCTAGCAATAAAACTTTCTAACTGGGTCTGGATGGCAGAAAGTCAGTTTTCAACATCATCATAGTTAAAGTATGAGCTATGAGATTTCCTTGGCTGCATATGGTCATCTACCTCAGGATAGCATGCCATTTTTCAGCTATCTTACTTGCAAAAATTTGGAAGCAATCAGAGGCATTACAGAAGAGAAGTGAGGAAGAACAATTGTCCTAGAAGATCCTCTGGTCAACACATTGACTACTGCAGTAACCATTAACATAGTGACCTGTCTTCCATCTCTGGTTGGTTTCATTTCAGTGTTTTTTGAAAACAGTTCCTGAAATGGAAAATAATCTGTACTTCATTGGAAATTCTGAAACAACCTTCTGCCTCATGTGTTTTAGCACTTCTCCAGATTTTCATAAAATCTATTCCTGTGTCTCTCATCAAGGGGTCACTACCTGTAATTTTTATATTGCCAACCAAATTTTCATTCAGAAAATTTCCAGACCTGTAGTCATTCTTTAGCGTTATTGCACCTGACTTGCCATCAATTTATTTGTGACTGTTGACTGCTCACCTGAGAGCTGCCATAGCATTGGCTGAGGGAATGCTGCTTTCAGATTCAGATCTGTTCAATCAGTCAGAAAAGCTACAACCAAAAATAACAATCACAGCTTCTGTGAGTTGCTGTGAGGCTTCTCTTAGAACTCCTATTTATGAAAGCTAATTTCTGCCAGGTATTATGAAATCAACCATTGTTATCATGGCCAAATTCTGCCTCAAATGCTGTTTATGGCTGAAGTTAAGAGAAAGTATGGCATTTCTCAGTTGTATCATTAATGGTTGTACTTAAATGAATATCAGCCACAGTTGGCCACCAGCCACCTGTATGATTCTTGTTCTTGAATTCAGTTCTTGAATTTCGAAACTGGAAGCAGCATTACTCTTCTGAGCCTTTTATTGCTTGCTTTACAGATCTTGTTTCTGCATATCCTGATCGTATATTAGTCATGATACTATCTTCACTAGAAGAATAGAAACATAGAGTACTTTGAGTTGGAAGGGACCGTAAAGACCATCTAGTTCCAACGCCCTTGCCTTGGGACACCTTCCACTAGACCAGGTTGCTCCAAACCCCATCCAACCCGACCTTGAACGCTTCAGGGGTGGGGCATCCACAAGTTCTCTGGGCAGCCTGCTCCAATACCTCGCCACCCTCACAATAAAGCATTTTTAATTAATATCTAATCTAAACCCACTTTCTTTGAGTTTGAAGCCATTCTCCCATGTCCTGTCACTATATGCTCTTGTAAATATTCTCTATCTTACTTGTGGATTCCCTTGTGGTACTGGAAGGCTGCAGTTAGGTCAGCTCAAAGCCTTCCTCTGCTCCAGGCTGAACAGTCCCAGTTCTCTCAGCCTTCACCTGTAGGAGAGGTCCTTCATCCCTCCAGTCAGTTTGGTGGCCCTCCTCTGGACTTGCTCCAACAGATCAACGTCCTTCCTGTGCTGTGGATCCCAGAGCTGAATGCAGCACTCCAGGTGTGGCCCCACTAGAGCAGAGTAGAGGGGCAGAATCCCCTTCCTTGACCTGCTGGCCACATTGCTTTTGATGCAGCCCAGGACACAATTGGCTTTCTGGGCTGCAAGTGCACATTGCTGGGTCATGTCCAGCCTCTCATCCACCACTACCCCGAAGTCCTTCTTGGCAGGGCTGTTCTCAATCTGTTCATCCCCCAGCCTGAATTGAGACTGGGAGTTGCCCCAACCCAGATGCAGCACTTTGCACTTGGTCTGGTTAGACTGCATGAGATTTCCATAGGCCCACTTCTTGAGCTTATCCAGGTCCTTCTGGATAGCATCCTGTCCTTCAGATGTGTCAACTGCACCACTCAGCTTGGTGTCATCTGTAAATCTACTTGATCCTTCTGTCTATTAATGAAGATATTAAATAACACTGTTCCCATTATGGATCCCCAAGGACACCACTTGTCACTGGTGTCCATCAGGACTCTCAGCTACTAACCACTACCCTCTGAATGCAACCATCCAACCNCCTGAATTGAGACTGGGAGTTGCCCCAACCCAGATGCAGCACTTTGCACTTGGTCTGGTTAGACTGCATGAGATTTCCATAGGCCCACTTCTTGAGCTTATCCAGGTCCTTCTGGATAGCATCCTGTCCTTCAGATGTGTCAACTGCACCACTCAGCTTGGTGTCATCTGTAAATCTACTTGATCCTTCTGTCTATTAATGAAGATATTAAATAA
Organism: Pachyramphus minor; assembly: GCA_013397135.1. Classification (NCBI taxonomy): domain Eukaryota; kingdom Metazoa; phylum Chordata; class Aves; order Passeriformes; family Tyrannidae; genus Pachyramphus; species Pachyramphus minor. The sequence continues at coordinate 334,963 of VYXB01007995.1, read as the reverse complement.
CACTGTTCCCATTATGGATCCCCAAGGACACCACTTGTCACTGGTGTCCATCAGGACTCTCAGCTACTAACCACTACCCTCTGAATGCAACCATCCAACCAATTCCTTATCCATCCAACAGTCCACCAATCAAATCCATCTCGCTTCATGTTATGGGAGACTGTGTCAAAGGCTTTACAGAAGTTGAAATAAAATGGCATCTCTAGCCCCTTCCTTGTCCACTGCTGTGGTCACTCCATCGTAGAAGGTCACTAGGCTGCTCCAGACAGACTTGCGCTTGGTGAAGCTCTACTGGTTTTCTCAAATCACTTTCCTATTCTCCATGTGCCTTAGCATAGCTTCTAGGAGGATCTGTTCCATGATCCTCCCAGGCACAGATGTGTGACAAGTTGGTTCCCATGGTCCTCCATTTCTACACTTTTTAAAGATAGGTACAATATTTCCCTTTTTCCATCGTAGAGACTTCATCTTGCGGCCATGGCTTTTCAGATATCATGGAGATGTGCAACTACATCAGACAGTTTCCTCAGGACTCTGGAATGGAACTCATTGGGTCCCATAGACTTATGTGTGTCCTCAGGTGGTCATGAACCTGACCTTTACTTAGAGCAGGAAGCACTTTGCTCTCCCAGTCCCTATCCTGCTGTCTGTCTACTCAAGAGATGTGGCAAGAGAGGTTGTCATTGAAGACTGAGGCAAAAAAGTTGAGTATCTCAGCCTTCTCCTCATCCATTGTTACCAGTTTTTCAGCATTGTGGGAGTAAACCTTTTTTGACCTTCCTTTTCTGGTTAACATAGCTGTAGAAGCCCTTCTTGTTATTCTTTGTGTCCCTTGTTAAGTTCAGTTCCAACTTTGCTTTGACCTTTCTCGCTCCATCCCCAACACAACCAAACTTTGTCCCTATATTCTTCCAAGGTTACTGCCTGTGCATTTGTTTCTTTCACTTTTGTTTGACTAACAGTTCCCTACTCAGCTGTGCTGACCTGTTGCTTTCCTTGCCCAGTTACTTGCTCCTAGGGATTCCTAACTCCTGTGCTCTGTGGAACTCTTCCTTCAAAGATCTGACAGCTCTATGTAATATGTAATAATAAATATTAATAAATAAATAAACTTAAAGTGTACAAATTGCTAATAATATCTATCAAATACTATCTTAAAATATATAATAATTATGGTTTTTCTTCTTTTACTTTTTAGGTAACTGGAGTTGTGGGCAGAGCAGAGCTTTTATCATCTATTTTTTTCCTGGCTGCTTTTTTGTCATATACAAAATCTAAAGGGCCGGATAATACCATAGGTAAATGATTGACAAATAGATACATAACTTAATTTCTTTATCACTGGTAACAAAGCTCTTAAAACTGTAATAGAGGTGTACTGGTTATTCAGCAAGTGTGTACAAAAACTCCTCCAGCCCCAAGATACCCATGTAATACTGCTTTCCTTTTGTTTTTAATTCAAGACTTAGGCATTTCTTCATTAGTTTTGTAACATCTGCAGTAGGGGACTCTTGCACTGACTTTTATTATTGCAAGTTAAGTGGAAGTATACTGAGGTGCTCTAGATGTTCAGTCGCAAGTAAGCTGCAAAGTTGCAGTGTAAATGAAGGAGGCTTTCTTCTTTTCCTGAGTTAAATTGTCCCTGTGAAAATTCATGAATCCCTATAAAGTATTCCATTTCTAAAAGTGCTCTGGTAATTTAAGCAAGCTTTCAATTTAAGAGAGGCAGTTCTAAAATTGATATGTATGTATTATTTTCTGTAGAGTGAAACTGGTAATCTTTACTAAGAAATTACATACTGAACAAGTTTAAAAAACCTGGCATGTTCAAACATGAAAAGCCAATGTCTTCACTTTTTAGGCTAATTTACTTTATTGTATGTTTTTGGGTTTTGTGAGATGGAGCATTTTCAGTAATGTCTTCTTTATTTGCAGTGTGGACTCCAATTGCAGTGACTGTGTTTCTAGTAGCTGTTGCAACACTGTGTAAAGAACAAGGAATAACAGTGGTGGGGATATGCTGTGCGTATGAAGTATTTATTGCTCAAGGGGTAAGCTGTTGAAAAATAAAGTGGATTTCATCTCAGGAATTCTGCTATGAAGCATAAAGTACTTTGAAGCATCATATTTCTGATTTTTCGTAGTTCAGGCGAACTCAATAGTTCTTTTACGTTTTTCAGATTTTTTCCATGTCAGTTAATGTTTGACATAAATGGTTCATGGTGAGGGAATCAAATGACTTCCAAGTTATCCTTTACATGCCATACAGAGATGTTAGCAAATATCCTCAATAAAGACTTGATGGATCTTAATGGAAACCTAAGGTCTTAGTTAACTGAGATTTGCGCATACAGTCTTAATTAAAGTCTGAGGGGCATAAAGATGGGGGATTATTTGTTTTTAATCACTCTAGTAAAAATATTCTATACAAATATACTTTATAATTTTCTAACCAGTAACCAGATGTTTTGGAATAGTCCTATTGAATAAGTAATATTCTTTCAAAATTTGTTGTTCTAAGGATACCGTTATCTGATAGGTTTCATTTTAAGTATTGGTAAGCCTTTAATAGTAAATTTGCTTAAAGGAACAAGTTGTTCCTGCAATTAAATAATTCCTGGATTTTATTATTCAAAACAAATGGAGTTAAAAAATGTATGACTGCATATTAGAAGAAAATTTTGTAGTTTATTAAGTCAGTTAGTTGAAGGAATATTTTGCAAAAAATGCGCCAAATAAAAGCTGAAAGATTGTCTGTTTGGGGGATACATATTCAAGGCCAAAATACCAAAATCACATAGATATCTTTGTAACTATTGCCTTTACAAGTCTAGTGAATAAACATACAATTTTCAAACTGGATTTCTAAGGAAATCATCAGTATGTGACTAGTTTTAAATCCACTCTTCCCTTCTTTTAATATCTTGTGATCTGATCTCAATTTCATGAAAGTTTAGTTTATGTAAGCGAACTAAATAGGAAGGATAGAATCCAAGCTGAGGCTTCTTCTGAACGCACATGTGTCACATGAACTTAGAATTTAACCAGTTCTCAGAAACCTCTTGGTTTCTGTAGTTTAGTCAACCAGTGTATGTGAAGAAATACATCATCTCCAGCAGAAATCATGAAGACTTAGGGAAAGAGGTACACAGCAAAGAAATTAAGCCATGTAAAGGGCAACAGTGAAAGATCATAATGTTACATAAAATATACCATCATTCAATATAAAACATATAATATAAAATAAAAAGCCAGGGGTAATCAGGAAGTGAATAGCATTTCTACCATTTGTAAAGGAATTCTGTTTATAGGATAAGTTTTCAGAAGAGGTGATCATTCCAAAAATAGTGATTTTTCTTCTTGAAAGTTTATTTCATGGTTGTGATTAATTTCTTGAAGTCTCTGAAGTTGGTACAGTATTTTTGAATCTGTCAGTGCAAAATACAGAGCTCCAGGCATACAGGTTCAACTGTGGTAGTGTCCTCAAGCATACTTGAATAGAGATTATTAGAATGGCTGACTTGTTTTGGGTGTTTGTCATAAAACCACTAAGAAGGTGAGTTAAGTAACTCTTGGGATCAGACATTTAGAGAAAACCAAGGAAAAAAAATATTAGGTAGCTCATATTTAAGGGTGTAATAAGTACACTGATTATAAACACTGTTTTGCTTTGCAGTACACCTTGCCAACGTTGTTGGACACAGCTGTACAGATTCTTCGAGGGAAGGGCAGTATTCCTTTCTCTATGCTCCAAACACTGTTGAAGCTCATAGTCCTAATGTTCAGTACACTGCTGCTTGTAGTTGTCAGAGTCCAAGTTATCCAGTCTCAACTTCCAGTGTTTACAAGGTAATAATGTGTCTTATCAAGAAATAAGATATGACTTAATGGGGTCTGAATGAAATGACCAAAACCACATCAACTTCACTGCTATGAACTAATTTTAATGTTGTTAATCAATGTCTGTACAATACTACATTTTTTGTGAAATTGATGATATATTTCAGCACCTGTTGAGAAGAATGTCCAAGGTAATGAGGTATCTGAGCAGGCAGCCTTTTTAAAAAATTTACAGTTGTAAGACTTTGTCTTAGTAATTCTGGAATTTAATGTCTTATTGCTTAAGTATTTTCTATTGTCTCTGTATGTGGACCTTTGCTGAATACTCTAAACCTCTTAAGGTTTTCCTCCTCTACAAACAAAATATTTTTTTCATTTTAGGTATCTACTGTGCAGAAAATGTGGTTTTCTTCAGATAGACTGCTTGAAGATGAGTGTATATGAATGGCATTAGAACTGAAAAACTAATTTATTTTAAGTTTGAGCAATGTAGAAATGCAAGAATTTGTTACTGTCCCTGAAAAAATAAGACAAACTATTAAAAACATGAACAAGGGCCACTGAACTCAACCTTAGGTGTAAATCATTCTGTTTCTTCAAACTTAATTTGATTATATCCTAAACCAGTTTTGTAAAATTGGAGGCTCTGTCCTGCTCTACAGTGAATCATTGTGCATGGTTTCAAATTCCCACACTTGACAAATGCGGAAAGATTAGGATATTGTAGACATCTGTAATTGGTTCTAGCTATGAATCTGAAGTTTGCCACAACTTGAGTGAAGATCACATCTTTTTTCATTAAAAGCTCCTTTTTCTCCTTTTTTTTGCTTAAGGTTTGATAACCCAGCTGCTGTTAGTCCATCCCCAGCAAGACAGCTGACTTTCAACTACCTCCTCCCTGTAAATGCTTGGCTTCTTCTCAACCCCTCAGAACTATGCTGTGACTGGACAATGGGAACTATTCCTCTTGTGGAGTCTTTGTTAGATGTTAGAAATGTTGCCACCCTTACCTTCTTTTGCTTTCTGGGAGCTTTGATTATCTTCAGTCTCCGATATCCTGGTGATTCCTCCAAGACAGTATTGATGGTATGAATTCACGTTTTGCTTCAATCTGTCAGCCAGTTGTACTGAAAATTTCTAGAAAATTCTTTCTTCAAGAAAACATTCCATTTCTGCAAGTTTGGCTTTGTCAGTTTTTTTGTAACTTGGAGGCCAGATATTTTGGAATAATTATTCGTTTCTTTTTTTGGATGAGAGATTGGAAAGCTGCTATTTAACAGTGACCCAGGACATAAAGGAAATGGTCATGTCCACTTTCTTTGCAGAAGATGGATTTCCCTGCCTTTTAATAAACATACTTTTTGATAAGAAGTCTGTCACCAACCTAAGACCTGCAGTTATGCAGTTCTTAAGATCATGGTCGCTTTAGGTATTCTAGGGGGCTCTTAGCTCACTGTCTAAACCGATGTTTATTCAGTGACCAATCCTGGTTTTTATGTTATTTCTTCACATTTCTTACAGAAACCTAAACGAGACTGTATTGTAATGTAAAAATATCTGCTTTAGGCATTATATTGCTTGATTAATACAAATTTTTAATTGTTATAAAACACATTGTCCAAGGTTCTTATGCTGTCTTGTTTTTTTACTTGGAACTCTTATTAAAACATTGTTTTGAAATTAATCTTTTGATCCTAGTGATTTGTTATAAGCTGCTCTTTTCTATAGTATAGAAAAGTGAATAGACTTGTAAGCCCTTAAATAAGGAGTAGAATAATTTGCAGATTACTACTTGCCATATTCAGAGGTCTCCATGTAAAACAGATCTTAATGTTGAAAAGAAAAACAGCCAAATGTATACTATGTATGTCTGTTTTTCTGGTATTATTTTTGTAGTTAGTGTGTAATTTGTTTCCTGGGTGCAGTTTGTCACTGCCGGATCTTGATAACTAATGCTATTTTCATTTCTTTTCTAGGCACTCTGCTTAATAGTGCTACCATTCATTCCTGCATCAAACCTGTTTTTTCCTGTTGGATTCGTAGTAGCAGAACGAGTGTTGTACGTTCCTAGCATGGGATTCTGCATTTTAGTAGCACATGGATGGAAGAAATTATCAAATAAAAGGTAAGGTGGTGTTACCTAAAACTGGTTTAACTCAACTCCTACTTTCATAGAAGATAACCATATATAACTGCAAGCTTTCGCATTAGAGCTTTTATCAGTATAAATTTATTACATTATAGCTCTTACTCTGTTTCAAGTTCTTAATGACCACAGAGTAATGACCAAGAAACCATTTCACAGTCCTGTGAACAAACGACAACAAGGAAGTTCTTAGGTGACTGGTGGATTAACCTGATGGTGTTATAGAATTTATTTAAAATATATACAAATATATCTATATACACACACAAGTGCACAATATATTTTTTTATTTTCTATATAAGTATACATGTATACATAGAAAAAGCCTCAGCCTGCACCAACCCTTTTTAGAATGCAGTGTAGCTTATATTACACATTGCTACAGAACAGACTTTACATATGATCCTAGTAATATAACCTATCTCTTTTCTGTAAAAGAAGATATTTTCTGCTTAAGTCCTATACATTTTTAAGGATTAGGCAAAAAGATTTCTTGGCCTAATCACTCTATTCCAGTGATTACTGACTGAAGTTTATATAACGTGTGTCCATCAGCAAGTTAAAGTATCTTTTGCTGATTAAATTTTCAGATATGCCATGGTAGGAATGGACATCATTGAAGATGTCCAACTGAAGAATTCTTTGGATAACAAATTCTCCTTAGGAAATTCTGCTCTAAAAGCATTTTTTGCACACGCTTTTGTTTTTTTCTTGTATCTTCTACACTGATGTGCACAAGCCTCCCACTGATCTGGATGCTTTAGCCTTGTTACTCTGATGGCATCCTAATACCAGTTCAGGCAAATGGAAAGGCAGCAATTCACAATCCTGTGTTGCCTGCTATCCTAAGAGCTGACAGTATCACTTATGCCAGGGGGTGCTGCTGAAGCTGACAGCACCTGCATAATGAGAAATTAGTGATACCTTGTGGGAGTGAGGAGAAAGTATTCTCACAAATCCCACTACAAGGCAATAAAAATAGAAGTTACATGAAAGAAAGCAAGGAACCAGGAGAGGATGGCTGGGGAGAAAAATCAGGCAGCAGTGTCATTTACTACAAAAATACTGGGGATCAGTACTCTAAAAAGTCTTATGAGACAGAGAAGGCTCCTTGCTTTAGAAATATGTGGAAAGAAAAAGCTTTCTTATAAGCCCAATGGGCATATAGATTACTGCATGTGCTAGTTCTCATTGATCACTTGCTAATGTTTAAGAATTTCTCTCTTACAATTTTACGGTTCCACGTTTTAGTATTTTTAAAACCAATCATGGTAGTCTAAGTCTGCACGGCATTTTGTATATCTTAAAAAGTGGAGGGGGAAAAAACCTTTCGGTTTTTAGCAAACCCCCATGAAGTAGGTAGTGGTGTGAACAACTTGCGTAAATCAAGTATAAGAAATAGCTGTTCATGCTGAACAGCTCTATGTCCTCTCAAGAATTACTTTTTTTAAAAACAAAATCATATTCATAATTGTAGGAAGGCTACTGAGTGTTTGACATGTTTTCTGTAATGAAGTTAGAATTCAGAAACAAAATGATCAGCATGTTAAGGCGTATGTTTTATATGTCATGTTTAAACTCCAGAAAAATAAAGTGCACAAAATCAAGATTATTCCTGTCAAGCTTGCCACAGAAGGTGACTTCTGCCCCAATTTGCAGCTTTAAAAATAAAATTGCTAGAAAGGCATTAAACCTTTCTCCTATTTAGATATTACAGTAGCACTAGAATTATATTTGTTTATGGAAGATTGCATAGTCTCCACATCTCTGTTAAGATGTATTCTGCATTGTTGGAAGGATTGGCGATGTGTGCAGTGAAGAATCTGTGTGAAATTGTCTGATATGAAACAAAATGATAGGATGATATTTTAGTTGCTTTTTTTTATTTTTTAACATGTTGCATAGTGTTTTGGAGAACCTCACGGTTTGCCGTATTTATTGTTTTAAATTACAGCCAAGTTTTAACAGACATATAATTTTTGTATATTTTTGTTTACATTCTATTATGTGAATTGCATTTGTTCTTAAGGGAATTACATAGTCATAAGAAAAACATCAGGTAAAAAACAAAATTAATTTGAAATTAAACATTACTTCCTTTCAAACTCTAGAGTGCGCCATTCACAAATGTGGTCCTTGGTTTGCCTCAGCGTATGAGATACTTACTCTAATTAAGATTAGAATTGTTTGTGTGCTTACAACAAATCTTTGTTTTATTTAACAGTGTGCTAAGAAAAATTTCTTGGGTTTGTTTGGCTGCAGTACTATTCACTCATGCCTTAAAAACACTGCACAGGAACTGGGATTGGGAGTCGGAGTACACATTATTTATGTCAGCTTTAAAGGTACTGTGTTCTATTTGGAAAGGATAGTGGAAAGTTTGTTGCTGTTCTTGTAAAGCTGCAGTGGAGCATGATAAAAATGGAGAAAAATTATGCTTGTTTTGGCACATTAATTTCTGTATTGACATATAATTAGTTGCTTTGGGGAATGCTTTAACAGCACTGCGATGTTAACAGCACATGGGAATTCACGTGCAAGAAATACATGGTAATTTTTCTTGTCTGGATCAAAGCAAGATATGCTTCAGTACAAAAGTCTGCTAAAAGATTGATTCACAATGTCTTTAAAGTTCATATGGCATGATAAGACAGTTTGTAAAAGATCCCATAACAATTAAAGTGAATTTTAAAATATTTCGTATTTCTAGGGGCAAATAACTAAAATAAATTGATGTTGAGCAACAGGTTGAATATAATTATTCTGTATGTAGTGTTTTGTTATCCTTTACGTATAGAACCTTCATGAAATCAGTCATTTGCTGTGCATTTTTGTCTTAAGACATAGATAAGAGAAAATCAATTGCCATGTAATTTCTGCTTAATATGTTATGCATTGATATCTTTTTTTGTGGTTTTAGGTAAATAAGAATAATGCAAAACTATGGAACAATGTGGGGCATGCATTAGAAAATGAAAAGAACTTTGAAAGAGCTTTGCAGTTTTTCATACAGGCCACACAAGTGCAACCAGGTAAAAGCTTTAGCTAATTGCCATCGAATGGCATCTCTGCACTCCTAAGCATATTCAATATGCTTAGCTTAATTAACATCTTCTCAATGATCCGTTTTTCTTAAACTGAACATGAAATAATGTCATTTAATAAATGATCTATAATTTTTGGAAATAATATAAAAAGGTTCTCCAGAAGAAGTCTCTATCTATAAAAAGATGCAAAAACTTTTGATTAAAAACTATTATTTGTGTGACATTCTTTTCGAATTAACTTAAACTGTAATTTCTTATGGATGCTAATTATTACCTCATTTTCTTATTTAAAACTAAGGAGGTATGTACGAAAGTGAAAAGAATCTAGATAATATCAAGGTGCACATTTAATCTATTTTATATATTGTTGCAAAAAAAGTTCTAGATAGTACTGGACCATCTTTCTTTTTTCCTTTTAGAAGTCTAACAAATAACCTTCAATTTATGTGCCTCTGTTATAGCAAGAAATTAAAGATATGTGGAAGTATGATATGACCTCAAACTTTTTTACAATTTCCTGAGTTAGTTTATAATCCCTCCTTAGTTCATGGCTAAACTATTAGCTTCATAATTAAGATGAAAAATTATATAGAATTGGATTGATTTTTTTTTTTTGTGATGGTGGTGGTCTATGCAGAGTACCTGTACTTCACACTACTCTGAAGGCAGAGGTGTTTATTTTCACAATACTCAGTGCATGGAAGTATTTTAGATTTCATTCTTTTCTTTATTAAGATGATATTGGTGCCCACATGAATGTAGGAAGAACTTACAAGAACCTAAACAAAACTAAAGAAGCTGAAGAATCATATATGATTGCTAAATCATTGATGCCACAGGTAAGTATAACTTTTATGTGCCACCACAGGAGAGAACCTATACATTTTTTGTATTTTTCCCGTAACTCTGGATGGCTGTAGGCTTTAAAGTTTGACAGGATTTTTTTAAAACTGATCTATGAAAAGAATACAATCATGGCTGTTAAAAAGTGCTAACTTAGAGTTCTGTTAAAATTGTTTTGATTTACTTTTATATTACTGTGTTGTGGGTTCTTTTTCTGAAATTGAGAATATAAAAGAAAGCAGCAGCTAAAAATGTACACCTTTTCTGGTGACAATAGGTTTATTTTCAATTACAGGTAATACATTGATGTTGACTGAGTTTAAGCCCTCAAGACAGGCTTAAAAACATTATTGGATGTTGGAGAAAGTAGCCAGAAGAGCAAAATAAAAAAAAAAAAATTTTCCTGAACATGCTTTGATAAACATGTGTTTTGTTACCTTTACCATTTGTTAAGTTATATTTATAGCTAGCAAATGTTACTTGTTCAAGCTCTTTAGGAGGAAAACAGAGGAGTATTTTGGAGAATGTATGAAGGTAACAAAAGTTGTGGTTACAGTGAGACTGACAAAAAAATCAGCAGCCCCTTCAGTAGAAGCATAGCATTAAGAAGTTTATATTGTGAACCAGTATGAAGACTCTAAGTGGATGAAGTATAAACACTACAATAGTTGCAATGTCATAGCATTTTTATCTTTCCTGAGTACTTTTCATTTGCTATATCAATGGCTGGTAAAATCTTACTTAAACACTTATCTTAGGCTGAAGCATTATTAAAAGGAATGCAAATGTTTGATAGAATGTCAATTTAGGCATTAGGAAGTATTTTTGTCTGAATAGGGAAAGTTTTGCAAGATCCGATTGGTTTCTACTGGCTATCTGCATGAGCCCAATTAGGTAGTAGCAGAGCTTAGTTACCTGATATCTTAAATATGGTCATCTATGTATTCATACCAATAAAGAATAAAAAATATTCTGTTTATATTTGGGTATAATTTTCCGGGAAAGAAGAATTTCTCTTTGTAATCATTAAGAGCCTGCACACTAATGTCCAGTAGTACCCTAAAACAAATGTGGCAGAGTGGAGTTCTATACTGATTGTCGTTCATATTTTTATCCATCTCTGCTTGGTATATATATTCTCTTTGACAGATTATTCCAGGTAAAAAGTATGCAGCAAGAGTTGCTCCTAACCATCTGAATGTTTATATCAATCTTGCAAACTTAATTCGAGCAAACGAATCTCGCCTTGAAGAAGCAGATCAATTGTATCGACAAGCAATTAGCATGAGGCCGGATTTCAAGCAGGCTTACATCAGCAGGTATATTTTCTAATTTCAGAGATACATATTCTTGAAAAACATATTTGTATTTACAGTTGCATTAGCTGCTGGAATTGCTTCGTTTCCAAGTGAGATGATGATGATTTGGGACAATTATCAGTTATTCATTACAAGCCCTGTTCTTTCAATTCCTGCTTCAAATGCCTCCTTTTCACATAGGTTTTGTATTCAAACGTTGCATAGCTAGACACTTCCAATAGCTTTCTTTATGAATCTCTTAATGCAAATTTCCAATCTCCTAGTTCAGTTTCGAACTAAAAACCTTTTGATTTGTGTTAATCCTGGAACTTTCTTTATGCTTCTTTGTTAAAGATGGTCCAGACAATGCAAGAATTAACTATTTACTTGACTTTAGTGTACTTTTTAGTGAAGAGTAACGTGAATATGGTTACTGAGGCATCTGTTCACTACTTAGTTTGTTGTGATCCCATTGGGATTTAGGGTGGTGCAAAATGGCTAAAGTATAGCTGTTGCAGTGTAATTAAAGAACTGAATCAGGAACCCTTGATCACCTTTTTTTGTTTTTGTCCTGCTTATACATTTGTTGTATAGAGACTTCAGAGACCTGAAAGCTTTAGGAATGTTATGTAAATAGGGTCTCCTGTTGTTTTGTTTTTAAAACAAACAAAATAGAAAAAAACTCGTCATCGCACATCTACTGTCTATAGGAAGGCAGACATTTAAAAAGGCCTGTCAATTACTTTCATATGACTGTAAATAAAAGTTGAAACTTAAATCTGGTTCTTCCCCAGGGGAGAATTACTTCTAAAAATGAACAAACCTCTGAAAGCTAAGGAAGCTTACCTTAGAGCTCTAGAACTAGACAGAACCAATGCAGACCTATGGTACAACTTGGCAATTGTTTACATTGAACTGAAAGATCCCACGGAAGCCCTGAAGAATTTCAACCAAGCGTTAGAACTCAACCCAACACATAAACTGGCGTTATTCAACTCAGCATTGCTAATGCAGGAATCTGGTATGTTAATTGTCCCTTTTATAATTATTGCATATTTGCATTTATAAGATCCATACTATTTAATTTTTTTTATTAACTTTTTTATTTTTCGAATGGAGAAGTACATAGCATCATCAAAAAATAAACTGTTTATTTATAACAGCTTTTTAATTTGTAGTGTATAGAATTTGTCCATAGTGTACATACACCTTAGCTGATCAGCAACAATACAAGTGCTATTTTACAATATAACCTCTTATACATATAAAGAGTAGTGTTACACAAACATCTTCAAAATTGTGCCTATATAATCTTAAAAAATAATATGTAGTAAAATGCGTAATATCTATGTTTTGCATTTATAGTGATTGATTTAATTATTGCCTCAGAAATATCGCTGACCTCTATGGGCTTAAGTCTAGCTCTGGAATAGTGAATGCATTCGTAGGTTCCTCTGTGCTACTGTTAATTAAGATATTTCAGTTGGATTTCATGAGTTTATTTTTTTCATATGTGTAGCTTCTAGCTCTGTGGCTAAGGGGTAGGTGTGAGCCTTTGGTGAATTAAGCCTTTTGCAAAGAGTATTTGGCAAGTGAACTGGTAAGATTTGTTTTCCCTTTTGTTGGGGTGGTAAACTGCCCCTAAGAAACATAAAACAGAGTTTATTGGAGCAGAGACCAATTGATAATTTTTTTCATCTCTTCACACATTGTAAGTTCAAGACGTGCCTTGTTCCTTGTCTGTAGAAGCACAGGTTGCTTCAAACAAGCAGAAGCATTAACAATCTAGTATTCAATTTTTTGTACTGAAGGGTGCAGCACTGTTTCAGGAGGTTGAAAGAGGGCAGTTGAAAGCCGCTCCCAATCCTTCAGTAAGTCTGGGTCTGAAATTCTTTGCTCAAATATATTCACTGGATTATTTAGTAGAATAGGGCAGGCCACAAGCTCATCCAGCTAATCTTGGTATATCCGGATAAAATTGTTTTACTATATCTTTTTCAAACTTTGATGCAAATTGAAATGTGGGGGTTACAGATTTTATTGATTTGGGTTTAGAAGATATTTTAGCCTGGTTATATTAGAAGTCATGCTGTGTGATACCAGCTAAATTTTTTGATTCTATCTTTAATAAAAGTAGATCTTACGTTCAAAGTTTGGTAACTGGTTCTGTAAGAGCTGGTTTGTCAGAACTGATGTCTGCTCTGCATTCCATTTGCTAAACTAGGCGTGAAAATAACTTCTCTTAAACTTGTAGAGACAACTTTTGTGTCTGTTATACCAAACCTAAATACCATTCAACAGCTAATAGAGTAATGATGCTGACTTTGGCTACAAATCAACTGTACATAGTTTCATTCTGTAAAGAAGGTAGATGTCATTTATTTTTGCTGTTACACACCAATGATAAAAAGTAGCATTTTAAACCCTTTTCCTTATAGTTGCATTTTATATTGTATAAAGATTAACCTTTCACAGACCTGATCTAAAATAAAATAAAATCCTTCAGAATAAATCAAGAATTAAATGCTTTTTCCATCATTTAGGTGATGCTCGGCTTAGACCTGAAGCTAAACAAAGACTTTTACATTATGTGAAAGAAGAACCACAGGATGCAAATGGATACTTCAATTTGGGTATGCTGGCAATGGATGATAAAAAAGACATGGAAGCAGAGGCATGGATGAAGAAAGCCATAAGGTTACAGCCAAACTTCCGAAGTGCTTTGTTCAATTTGGCACTGCTTTATTCTCAGACAGCAAAAGAATTGATGGCTTTGCCTGTCCTGGAAGACCTACTGAGATACTACCCTGATCACACCAAAGGTCTGATTTTGAAAGGAGATATCCTTATGAACCAAAAGAAGGATATCATTGGAGCAAAAAAGTGTTTTGAAAAAATTTTGGACTTGGATCCCAACAATGTACAAGGAAAACATAATCTTTGTGTGGTTTACTTTGAAGAACGAGACTTAATAAAAGCAGAAAAATGTCTGGTTGAAACACTAGCACTGGCACCTCATGAAGAGTATATTCAGCGTCATCTAAACATAGTTAGAAGTAAAATTGCCTCACTTGGTGCTATGGAACAGTCATCACTTCCATCAAAGGGAACTGCAGCTGCAGAAGAAAAAAAAAATTCATTTCAGAATATGAAAGAAGTAAAAAATGAGAAGACAACCACCCAATCAACAGTTGATAAAAATAAAGAACACTCAAAAAATAAGAAACTAACAGATAAGAGCAGTGTGGACAAAGAGACTCCCAAAAAATCTACAAAAGAAATCAAAGACATTGAGAAAAAGAGAGTTGCAGCTTTGAAAAGACTCGAAGAGATTGAACGTATATTAAATGGTGAATAGACTTTATCATGTCACAAAAGAATAAAGGGAGAATACTATTTTTAATAATTGTTTGATTTGTAAGCCAATTGGAAAGTGTTCTCAGTGCTTTGAAAATAGAAATAATGTTGACTGCATATCAGTTATCAAGCAGCAAAAGACATTACAATGCTCTGTGTGAGAAAACTGCACTATGATGGAGGAATGGGTGGGAATCGAAGGATAAAGGGTTGAGAATAATCTTCAATGCAGAACCCTAAAAGTGACGAAATAACACTCATAAAAATCTTTGGTAGTCAGGGATATTAAGTAATGCTACTTTCAAAGTAGCGTTTCAAAGAATCAGTGGAAGATCTGAATGGAGAATTAACAGGATAAGCCAGACACTGCTTCTTTCTCCCACACAAATCTATTTGTATTAACATTATCTATGTTTCAGTTTACACATCATCCGTTGAAATTTTTCTAGACCTCTACTATATAGGAAAAACAGTTTTTCTTTGCATTATTTGTTTCCAAAACGTAACAAAAAGTCATCAAAATGCTACTGGCTGTAGTATAGGAAGATGCAACAACACACTAAAATTTTCAGTTGCATTCTAAGTATGGAATGATATAATAACTTTTTAGATGTTATTTACTTACAATGCTAATTGTTTTTACTCTGTTACCTGATAAGAAATCTTATGGTGCTCTTAACATCTTTGGACTATGCTTTTTCTTTTAAAAGAAATGTTTGTTTTTTCAACTGTCAATCATCTAAAATTGTACTAAAAAGGATGGGTTTGTCACTTTTTTCCCCAGTTCATTGAATTCTGATAAATGCACTTTGGTACAGTAACCGGTATGCTATGCAGTAGTCCTTGTTGACTTTGTATCAATGGCTGTGGATTGACTCCTTGGTGTAGTAAATGCTTCCTTGTTTTTTCTGGTTTTACTATTTCTGTCATTGGAACAGTATTTCTATTCTCATGACTTTTTACAACAGTAATATAAGCAATGATTGCTGAAGCAAGTGTGATAATAATTAAGCCACTGAATTTAGCAATGTTTAACACAAGGCAATGTAGGTAGTGTCCTTTCAAATACTAAGTTCTGTTGTTTTGATACTTTGTCTTGGGTGTGTGGTTTTTATTAAATATTTATTTTGACTACTAAAATATTCCCATTTACACTTTTTCACTAATGTATCATTTTAATTTCTTACATGAAATGAAAATCTTTGCGATTTCAGTGTTGCTTTTATCCTTGTGTGATGCATATATTTTTGTTCAAATATACTACCAATTACCTAAACCCAATGTTTTCCATAATTCTGAGAGAGAAAAGAAGTGTAAGAGCTGGGTTCAGTAATAATTTCATTAATCATTAAATCTAACTTACTCTTTATGTTTTGTCTTATTTCACAGTGTGCAGGTATTCTTTAACAACTGTACTCCTGAAACTTAACCCTTTGCATACCCGCTCAGCTTTCTGCTTAAAGGCCTTCCTTGCGTGGACCTTTTCCTTGTTATGTATCATTCCTAATGTTAGCACAACAAATGCTTGCATGGTAACAACTGGAGGGCGGGAAAAGTGGGTTTTACAAAACATGATTTACAAGTAGCTGACAGGAACAAGTGCAACTGTTCATCATACAAAAAATTTACGTGCTACTTGTAGTGAAGCACTTACAGGAATCTACTGACCACACTTTGAAAATCACTTGTCTGTGAATAACTCAAATACTTTTAACTAAAATAGCTGCTATGTTGACCTTTATAGAAACTGTAACTTGCGTATGAAATCTTCCTCCAAACCTTTGTTTTGCAAAAGGATTAGTCATTGTTCTGCACAATATGAAGGAATGTTCACTTGAAAATAGCAGGAACTAAGTAGTATGAAAAGGTACTTTCTGATAGAGGAGGTCAGGATGCTTCCCTGTTCCATATTAATAGCTCCTAAAATCCCACCGCCACACCATTTTTATTTGGTCTGAAAATTGAAGGGGGAGGAGGAAAGACACATTTTTGATTTCTGCATCTAAGCGTCTGTCATGCTGCTCTCCCTTGACCATCCAAGTGGCTCTTTAGGGACTAGCCAGAACTGTTAGAGTTATTGATGCTAAGAAGTGCCATCAGGTTTAACTAAAATCACCAGGTGAATGTAAATGGAAGGATGCTGGATGTGTTTCAGTCTGTTACCAGCTACTATTCCCCCTTTGTTAGAGAAATTTTAGTAAAAACAAGTATTTTTACTAACATCAGTGTGTCAAGTTGTATTTAGCCTCTTAGGATGTGTCAGCCATTTCAAAATTAAGCTCTCATGAGAAAAACTATTCAGTAAATGGAAGTGGCATAACTTGTGAAAAATAATCAAAATAGCATTTGTGTGTAGGAAAATTATCACAGAATAAATTCAATTTTGTCTGCTTGCAGGTAGAACAAAATAATCACAGGTGTTTTTCCCCTTCTAATTCAACTTATCCTTTCTCGTCTCTCTGCCATCATCATTTGCAAGAACACCATAAATGTCATCCCTCTTCAGAACTCCCAATTTCACTAATACACAAGAATTAGGAATGTCTTGAGAGTGGGACAGACATACTAAAATAACTTGTACCATAAAATGCAATTGCTGTGGTTGCTGAAAAAAACGGAAGAGACATCTTCTATCATCTTTGCATACATGCGCAACGTTATTCAATCTTACCTGTACAGCTGCACTAAGCATTTTAAGTGTTACACACATTTGTGCATGCAATTTCAGTACAGATGCATGCATTTGTCAGATTAGGTGTTGGATCTTTTGCAGGTGTGTATATGCATAAAGAGAGAGAAACTCACATAAACATATGGATGATTTGATATATGTGCATATATTTGGGACACTTTAATACTGAAAATGCAGTTGCAGAGGGACAACATGCAAGTGTAGGTTAACCTTTGAGTATAGAATTTTTTTTTGCCTCTTGCCCATGAAACATCCTAGGACTTAATTTTCTAAGTATTGCAAGTATTCTGTATTTTCAAAATATTATCCTTTGGTTACAACCGGTTAAAAACATGATTGCTCAGATCTCATTTCTTTTTATTGTCTATTGGTTTTTATCAGCTGCCAGTGAAGTAGTCTTGTCTTGTGAAGATTGGGAAATATTTCCTACAAAAAGGCATTTGTAAAGTGTTGGGGATTGGAGTCACAAAGGATTAAGTAGCACAGAAATCTGTTGTGTTGTGCAGTGCAGTCTGTACCTTGATTAGGCAATACTGGAAGAGATAAAGTCAATTTTGGAGTAAGCATGGAGGAAGATTGCTGTGAATGGAGGGTTTCATATAAAGAAAAGAAAACATGCAACACCTGTGCTGCCAGAGCCTTTAGCTGAAAGAAATAGGAAGTTTTAGATTTATGCTCAGCTGTGGAGACTTGCTGAATTGCACCTTGTTCTTGGAACCTAACAGTAATTTCTGTGTATTTCAAAGGAAAATTACATGTTAAAATCTTAGATAAGTGGATCTTGGCTTCAACCTGTGAAATAATACCTGCATAGCTGTAAAACCCACAGAGACTTCTCATCCAGCTTGTCATTCCCCACTGGCTCTCTGGCATGAAGCAGACAAGTTTGGAAGATCCTACTCTGAAGGGCACACAGGTTTGTTCTGTGCCTATGGGATGCAAAAAAAAGCACATGTTCTTTGCTTTCCAGGAGGTACAACAATATGGTTACTGCGTTCCTCCTAAGTGGATTTAAATTGCTGACAACAGTAAGGTGTGTTACTTAACCTTCATTTAGCACAGCTGGTTGAACCATAGGCTTGGGGGATATGCAACCTGATATTTAATAGGATTTCAAAGCAAAGCACTGACTTGTGAGAAAAGTCAATTTGCTGAAAAAGGAGTAAACACTCATAAAGCAAAAGCTTCTGAAACCTTTTGACACTATGCACGTAGTTTGTCCATTGCAACATCTCAGCAGCTTTCCTTTCCTTGCAGCTGCTGGTCAATCCAAGACAAAGGGGCACTGAGAGCAGCTCTTCGGCCCAGTCATCCCGCCATCTGCCTCTCTGTTGTCAGGTGAGGTTTTTGCAAGACCTAGCTGTCCCTTGTAGATTTAAAGCTGCTCACATACCTTCTTCCAGGGTATGGAACTTTGTGCTGAACATGCAGGCATCTGTTCCTTCCTGAAGTTTCTTTTGGAAAGACTCAATGAAGATCAAAACAATTCTGGGAAGTTAGCAGCCCGCCCCAGGCTGTTGTAAACTTTGGATTCCACAAAAACTCCAGGAAGGGTCCCAGTTTGGATAGGTGTACATGGCTGGGCTTTTCCTTGCAACTTCTGTAATCCACCTCTGCCTGGCACAATGTCTGAAACTGCAGCAGAACTTGCTACTCCTGTAAAATACTGCTTCAGCTGCTACTGTGTAACCAAAACTATGCTTTGACCTTGAACCTAGGAATCCTGCTTTGCTTAGACAGAAAGCCTGAGAATGGAAAGGCTGGAAAACACCTTCCACGCATCCTTCACCTCACTTCCTCTTAAACATGTAACACTCTGTGTAGTGTTTCAACTGAGCAAGAAGAACCTGTCCCCCAAAGCTCCAACCTAGCTTACGAAAAGGTAAGACATTCCTACTTGAGATCAAAATAACATAGCTTACTATGTTACATACATTGCAATGCTTTTTTTTTAAAAAATAATCCTGGATGGATATGACACTATTTTGATAGCATTAAGTGGTAATGCAGCTAATATTCTTAGATCCTTAAAAACTGCTCTCTTCAGTCTAGTGCCTGTCTACAAACTGGTGATTCTGCATGTGCGTTATATGTCTCTTGTGTAGAAGGAAGTCACACACACACACATAAACTAACAAAAAACAAGAGCAACAAAACCAAAGCAAAACTGGAAAAAACAAAACAAAAAAAATCACAGAGCTTTCTGCATAATTATCTGGATATGGGAACAACATAGCAAGCTATATAACTTTCTTGGCCTAGGAAATCATCATGGAAAAACACATGTAACGTTCCCTGGCACAGTCATACTTTACAATATTGCTGAAAAGAGAATTGGACTTTATGGATATCATTTACTCTGAACTAAGAAGGTAGTTCTATTTAAAATAAAATATTGATATAATGTTATTACTCCAGCATAATGCAAACTGTTATCTGCTATATCTTTACCAGTATAAAAAAGATACAATGAAAGAAAAGTGAGTAGAAAGTGCCTGTTCACTTGTGTGCTCACCAGTGCTTACATAACTGTAAATGTCTTTTGCTAAACATTCATACAGAAGCACTAACTTCCTTTACAGCGAGTTTAGAGGTTACATGCTTACTTTGGTCAACTCAGCCTTTTGAATGTGGACAGAAACAGAGAAAAATTGAAACACTTGGGATTGGTGGGGCTTTACATGCCAGACTAGACCTTGGCATTGTGGAAAAATGTGTATATACTTGTCAAAATTTTGGTTACTGGTAGGTAAGTGTAGCAGGCAAATCAGTATATTTGATATAGTTTTGGAAGGTGATACAACTCACAAGCTTTATATGAGGCTATGAATTCCTTGTCTTTTCTACACTGTAACTGTTGGGAATGTGAAGCCTTGAAGAATTCCACATAGAGCAGAAGTGAGCACTGCAATAAAGCATGCTGTTCAGATATCCTACACCTATTTAGCATATATGTTTGTTCCTTACATGTAATTATCAGGGTATTGTCTTTTTAAATAGACATAGCAAGGTATTTTTAATTATATGTGCATTCATCTACACACAATGAGAGTAGGTGGAGGAGGAAAGTACAACAATTACAGGATGTCTTACCAAAAGTAGAAGTCATAAATCTTGATTTTTAAAATACCATCTTGAACATGCACTCACCTTTACAATTTTTAACCCAGTCCTACACTTTTGTAGTACGTAAGCATCAATCTATAGCACTGACTCCCCAGTACCAAGAGCTTGAACGAGATTCTGACAGCTGGTGCTTACAGAGTGGGGAGTTAGTTGCTATTACTTCTCAGCTTCAAGCTGAATAATCAAGGCTTGCTTGTTTGTTTGGGAGGACCGCTCATTTCATCTACAAGAATATCAGTCACTTTGGATGATTATGTCAGTTTGCAATATACAGTACTTTCTCTGTTGATAAAAGAAGTTTCAAGGGAGCTTCTGAATACCCTTCCTACCCCTTTGAGTGAGTTTTAAACAGATATGGAATGCTGGGCTTTCTTCAACTCCAAACATTTATCAGTTTTCCACAACAAATAGCTACAAACAAATACATAAAGACAATGGAAAGATATGTGAAAGCTTAAGTCTCATGAAATGCAAATACTGTGCAAAACCAAAAAAGATGCTGAATGTATTTATATGAGAGGGTTTTCATGAAGTTACAGTATCATCTGTAATGCTGAGATCATTTGTCTAAGTCACACTGTATTTCTGCCTCCTATTTGGGTGAGTATAGCCAAGGTTTTAGTACAAATATTTAGGTTTAAATTTATCTTTCTAGGGGTATTCATTCAGATGTTTTAACAGATAATACAAAACAGCTAACTGGCTAGAATATTCATGAAAAGCAAAAATAAGAAGCATAAGAAGTTTTAGGAGTTTTTTCCTTCTGATCAACATACATGAAAAATATAGATTAGATCAAAAAGTATATGTATTGCACAATGACAAAAGCACCACTGAAATTATAAAGATTCAGAAATTAAAATGATGCAAAAGAATTTTTCAGAAATTTTCTAATTATCTGCACTGTTTTCTCTTGTGATAAAAAGAAACCCTCTTTCCATTGACTTCCTTTCATCTTTTGATCTTTTTGTTGACTGTAAGACCTTTTCTCCTAAATAACAGCTTTTTCAAAAATTCGGAGTAGAAAATTGACAGATAATCCTTGAGCTTACAAACACAAGTACATGTAGAGTGACTATGTATGTACAGTGACTGTAGAAAAAGAAAAAAATACATAAAGCAGATAGCAACTGAAACACAAGAAGGCATCAAGGGCTTTTGTTTTAAAAAGTTAATAACAAAATAACAAATGCTGTTATCTTAGGCTGTTTCATGTCTGGGTATTCTAAGCCTTCTGGCTGATGAGGAAATAAAGCAAGCTTTAACTCCTCGATTGCTAACCATCTCAACTACAGAATCTAAAAACCATGCCACATGATTGGTTTTACTACTGGACTGTTCCTCGTTCAGCACTAAATAAAATTATATAAAGGGATGGAAGGTGAGATTGAATTTCAGTAGCACAGTCTCTGTATTTTTTTAATATCTTTAGGTTGTCTTTTCTTTGTTCTCTTTTTTGTTTCTGTGACAGTGATACTTTCTCACACTGCGAGTGTTCCAGGACAGAAGGGTGAAAAGAGGAGCTAATTGAAGGATTTAATGTCTTATAATAAGCATCTTCAGTGTTCTGCTCTTTGCTTTTGATTAAAATACATATGAATAAGGTATATAAGTATATAAATTGCAAATGTAAGACTTCGCTGAAGAACTGGAACACAATTATTTCAACATTCGTTATGAAAAGTGCTCATTGTTGTTTATTATTCAAAACTATTGTTATTTGGAACTGCAGTGCAGTGGTGACCAAGTTAGTGCTCCAGGTTATTACCTATTGTGGAGCAGTTGCATAAATCACACAAATGATCAGCTAGGAGTAGAGACTTACATAAATATATCAATATAGGTGTATAATATAGAGAGCATAACACCATGCGTGACTGAATTTCGCTGTTGTGTCTTAACATTG
The DNA here is from genome assembly GCA_013397135.1 of Pachyramphus minor. NCBI lineage: Eukaryota > Metazoa > Chordata > Aves > Passeriformes > Tyrannidae > Pachyramphus > Pachyramphus minor. Next base: position 312,708 of record VYXB01007995.1, on the reverse strand, counting down.
GATTTTTTTATTGCTCATGATCTGGCAGGATGTTGAGAAGGTAGGAGTTTCTACTTCCAGGGGCAGCAACTGTACAGACTGTTGCTCATCTGCTGTTCATTTTCACTTCAGAGGTGAAGGCTGTTATCTTTCTACTTGACCTCTTGGTAACTCTCTTGTTAAAAGGAGAAGCAGAGCATTCAGTCAACAGGATAAACTAGAACAAGATTTCCAGATCATGTTTATATCAGTCCACAGATAAGGATGAAATTAGGCACCATTGTTCTGTATTTCTGTCCTGCATTCAGCAATTTACAGAATATCAAACCATAAGAAGTTTTAGGAGTTTTGGTATAGCTTAGGCCAGTAACTACAAATCTTAAGCAGCTATCCAACCCCTGTTCTATATGTGACAGGACAAATTGCAATGCTTTCGATAATGCCACTGGAAGATGTGGCCTCTGGCCTGAGAAATTTATCATCGCAAAAGAATGTGATGATCTAAACTAGGAAATAAATAAAAATGACATTTTAATTGTATGTTTGGAACTAGCAATAAAGCATCTAGGGTCTTAGAAAACTTCTTAATTCTACTGAAATATGACAATCTTCATGGTATTGCTTGTTAACAGTCCTCCAGGCCTGTGACTTTCTTCTTAAGGATTTATTGTTTTTCTGCAACTGCATAATTAAAGGAAAAATAGTAATTTGCTTTTAAATGTTACTGTCAAATCTTAGATTTTTAATTTTAATTCAGCATGACTATGCATAAATCCTGAAGAACCTGTACATAGAATTGCACCAAACAGTTAAAGTGCTGTGAAGGCCAAGTTTGGCATATTGCAGGTACAACATGACTGGAAAGCATTAAGAGGAATAAAAACCATAAATCCAAGACTTTTGGGTACAAAGGTACAATCAGTGTGTCAAGATGTGTTTATTCCACAGATTTCTGGGTGCTTCAGTATACACTGGATCAGTGTCACTTCAACTTGCTTTGCACTTTTTCTGAGCATTCACCTTCAGTATCTGAAAGTGGGTTACATAGACTATGGTTTCATTTGGTGTGATTGCTCTTAGAAGGAATTCTGTGGTGTATCCAAGTTATTTGGAATCTGTAGCATATGAGGTGTGAAGCAGCTCATTCTGTTTTGCCTGAAGAGACAAGGTTATAGAGGCTTCTTACTGCCATCTTCAACTCTATGGAGGTATTTTCACAGAAGCAAATAATGCTAAAGGTAATGGACACAAGCTACAGCAGGGGAAATTCTAACTATATGCAAGAAAATAATTGTTCTTGGCATTCCCATTTGCAGAGGATCATACTGTTCAGAGGCACATCACCCTTTGGACATATTGCTTGCTTCAGACTCTTCAGCGGTCATGTCCCGGTGAGAACAGGACTGCTGGCCAACCACTTCAGCAGAGCTAGAGTGAGACATTTTGCCATGACAGAGACCACTGGAGCTAACTCCAGGCATACATGTTAGGAGTCAAAAAGGTACAGAGAGGGATAACAGCAACTAAATTAGTGCAAAGGCATCGCAAAGGTCATGCGTTACTTATGCAAGGATTTTCCAGAGAAGAATCATGAAATTTACAGTAAAGGTGAACAGGAAGTGACATTTCTTTATTTCTCTTAGTACCAGTCTGAATGACTTAAATGAATGAAAATTTTGTTGGTAAAAATAAGATCTTCACAGAGCACATTGTAATTGTTGTTCATTGCAAGATGCTGTGGTTGCTGAGGCATAAAAGATCGCAAGAACCAAATAGCTACATTGATGGAAGTGAAGATCTATGAAATATCATGCAACTTTTGATTTAGAAAGATACTTGTGTGCAAATTCCCAAAACCTGGTAGGATGTACCAAGAGAAAAACTACCATGTTATTTGCATGATTCCTAAACTCTTTCCCTAACCATTTGGCAGTAGATATAGTCAGAGACTCCACAGCAAGCTAAATTGACTTTTGCTCTGATCCATGCCATAAAAAATATTATTCTTAACTTCAAAATCATTAGAGAAAAAAAGTAGAAAAGTTTTGTTTGGAGTAACATAGAATAAACAATTATCTATTGTAGCTCCAGTTTTGGTTGTATAAATATAGATGAAGATTTTGTCTATTATGTTTTTGAACAGAGAAACACTTGGGAAACTTTGACTTTGCAGATACAGACTAGAGGACAAAGCTAAGGATATAGTAGGACCTGGATATTTGTGTGCATGCTGACCAGCCAATTTTTAGGTAGATAGGCTGTGAACCTGCAGAAAGTGGCATTCATTAAAATGAGTTTTGATAAACAGTGGAGTATTTGAGAGGTTATGGCTGTAAAAATAGTGACACAACAAAAAAACCCAAACAACAGCGATGGAAAAAACCCAATAGCTTAGGCCAGTAACACAAACAAAAAAACAAAAAACAAAAAACAAAAACAACAACAACAAAAAAAAAACACCAACAAACACAACAAACCCAGATGGATTTATTTTTAATTAAGTGGAATTAAATGCCTGTTATCCATGTCTCATTCTGCAAAAGGTGGATTTTATACACAGATATACTAAGACAATTAAAAGGATAAATTAAATATAGAGAAAGGTGGAAGTAAAATACCATAACATTCTCAGTCTGTGTAGATTGAGATGCTATTTTATAGTTGATTTAACAGATGAAGAAAAAATTTGATATCATGTTTCTGAAATTCAGCTCAGGAGAAACTAATAGTTAAAGTACAAGTGACAAGAATTGGTGGAATTATTAGTGGATGGATTAAAACTTTGCAATAGGGAAAGAGCAACAGACAGTTCTGAAATATCTGATAGCACAGTAGTTACTAGTGATGTTCTAAAAATAACTTACGACTGAACTTCTTTAATAATGTCAGTCATGGCTCTGGTAGAAATACACTGAAAATGCTGATTGTATTTGGTGACAATATAAATATATAAGCATTGTCAGTACAGGGTAAGGTATTGTATAAAAATCTCTTTTTACAACTGAATTAGTAGAAATGGGATGAAATTCAATAATAGATAATATAAACTGATGCACACTTCCCCTTAGGGGTAGGTCGTCACAACCCTGCTACTGGTATCAACACTTCTGCTGCAAGCTAGAATTTTGCAAAGAAATAAGCTGTAAATGTACTGGCTGTCCTACATAGCAGCATGATTATAGATTAGTGAGTTTATTTAGCCAGAAAATGAGATAACTGTTTGAAAGTTCGCTCCAGTAGAAATAAAGACACTGGTGATGCTCATCTGGAATACTTGCTTATTTTGATTACCTATGTCCAAGATCAATAAATTCAAACTAAAACAGTTTTGCAAAATTGCTACTGAGTGAATAAGTAAAGCAGGAGAAGTGTCTTTGGCTAAGATCTAGAGGCTCTTGTTATCTGAAGCTAAACAAGTCAAAAGGGCATGTCTTTGTTAAGATATTCAGTAGGAGGATAAAAATGGGCAGAAATATTACCATTTAGGCTAAAAGCCAATGTTTGTACAAGAGCAAAAGGAGAGAAAACAATTATAAATATACTCGGACTGGAAATGAGGCAAAAGGCCCAGTCTACTGGAACAATATATTTTGATATTATCTCTAAAGGAGAATGGTGAGGGGAGGGGGAAAAAAAGATATTTTAAGCTAAGGCTATGAACAGTTTTGAAAGTGAATGCGTTTAATACTACCTGTAATAAGAACTACATTTTGTAATCCAGGAAGTTCATTCTAATTTCGTGCTTCCTTAAAGCACTCTTAGCTATGAAACGATGGGAATTTGCATCCCATCTTCTGTTTATTTCAGAGCATATGTTTAAATTGGAGGTACTCTTGCAAAAGCAACAATGACTATTGCAAACTGATGTATTTGACGTGAAATCTTTCTGCATGCAACAATACAAAATCAGATCATGTTAAAATTGCCTATTTTCAGTGGTTATAATTTTATTTAAATCTTAATGCAGCAGTGAATAGTTGTCTAAACTTGCTCATTTATTGTCTTCCTGAATTATTTTGCAATCTTTCTCTTTCGTATCAAGAAACTTCTATTATAGGTTAAATAAAGGACCTTTCAAAGAGCCAACTTAATGTTAAGACAAATCCTTTGATGTGAAAGTTCCACAGAGTTGTATGTGCCAAGTTATTGGTGCAGTTCATGGGAGAGTACATGAAGTTAACTGAAAATTTGCAGTAGAATTCAGTTTTTATGAAGGTGGAAATAATTGCTGTTTTATATCTCTTGGATATGGTAGTGAAAGCCTTACAAAACATTGGAGTGAATCATTATTGGGGGTAATATGAAGTTAGAGAAGAATATGCAGATCTCTCTTTTCTTGCTTCCATACCCTCCAACTGGTAGGCCAGTTTGCTACAAATATTTATATAATAAAGTATATTTATTCTACATAATAATAACAACAATAGTAACACTCAAAATGAAAAACTGATTGTAAATGAAAAAGAAATTGAACGTGTATTATTTTTACTGGATGATGATAATTATTATTATTGGGTTTTAATATTATATATAGTTCTGACTTTATATGTATACAAAAAGTAAATCATAGGTCACAGAATTTTTTCCTAGAAACATTTTAACCAGTTAAGGTAATAAAGAATTACAATGCAATTGTAGAACTTGTTGTATTCTGCTATTCAGGAAATATGGTGGAAAATGGTTGCTGAAGTAATTTGCTAAATTTCAATTTAAACAAAAATTATTTCAGCTACATCTTTTACATGTTTAATTAAAAAAAAAAAAAGGCAATAAAAGCAAGTCTGAATTCACAACTCAGGAATGACAATCCCAAAGCAAATGTACACTTAAAAATAAAATGCTGTGCCTAATTTAAGGTATTCTTCCTGAGCAGCAAAGGTTTTATCCAAAACCTTTAGCATGTGTTAATATTCATCCCTCAGTGCCTTCTCAGTGTAGAAACACCTCTTTTCCAGATCTGATTCCCTCTGGGAGCAGGTAGACACCCTGTGCCTCTGCTTGTTGTACTGTAACCAAACCCTCACGTGTCTGTATTTGAAAAAAAAGGCAGTTTGTCATCCATTTCCATTCAGCTAATTTTTAAAAGTAAATATAGCCCTTCTCAGATTTATCTTACATAAAACCAGTGTAGACAGTTAATTTAACAATCACAAGAGAATTTTTTTCTGTTTACTATGATATTGTAACTTTTCCCACTTTTTTCCTTAAGGGTTATGCTATTGATTCTTCTCTTACCTGTCTTACCTGTCCTTCCAGAAGGTCTTAGCAGCCCTCAAAACTTTTATTTCCTAAAAGAGGTATGGTTTCACCTGTTTCTGAACAGTTCTGTAAATTCATGTACTAGACCCATGAGGTTCTTAAATGTCTGACTGCCACATGAGGGATGCAAGGCTGAAGTGCAGGTCCTCAGTAACCCTGCTCAGCTGTCATATCATGCTGAGGCTTTCCTTGTGCACACTGCACTCACTTCAACAGCACTCTAAGCTTGTGCTTGTCAAGATCTTGTGGGTTATGTATGTGTGTTACGAAGCCATTAAGGCACCGAAGCGGTCACTTCTCAACCTTCAGGAGACGGAAACACTTACTCCCTTTGACATTCTTAAAATGCATTGGCAAGATACAGCCTTGCACAAAATGTAAATCAAGAAAAAGACATTTAATTTCATTGCGGTTTAGGGGGTTTGGGATTTTTGGTGGTGGTGGCGGTGGTGGTTTGGGTTTTTTGTTTGATTTTTGTGTGTCTAGAAATCAAGTATGTCAGCTATATCAGCTGTATCTATTTTGTATGCAGAAGATTGGGGTTTAAAACTAGGTTCTTGATTTGAGACTGCCCTCAAGTCTGCACAGGGGCTGCATTTTAAGGCGTGCTTCTCGTACTCTCTGCCTGAGAATATTCCATGGAGAGCAACAGGGATTTAGTTTAGATCTTTGTGAGTACACAAGCTGTTAGGAGTTGGGAATTCCCCTGACACTGGACCTATTCACATTACATCTGAGAACTTGAATCATCTTTTATGCTGCTTTATCTCATCTTTATTGAAAATGACAGTTTTGTTGTTTTTATTTAATTGTCTCCTGTATTCACAGAGAAGAGCTTGAGTGGAACCTTTTTTTCTGTCTGGAATGATTTATTTTGTAAAGAAAAAAAAAAGACATTTTTAAGCAATCTAACAGATGACTATAAGGATTTGCTTTTTAACTATCTCAGAGTTCTGACCTACAACAGCTAAGTGCTTAATGAGTCTGTTTTGAACTCAGACCCCAGATATGTCTCATACAAGAAAAGAATCTTGATTAAATTCATCCCAAGTATGGGATAGAGGAGGCTAGTCACTTGTATTCCAAAGTAGGGGTTTCTTTGTTTCTTTGTTCTGTAATATGAATCTGGCAAAGAAAACTGTTTTGTTTTAATTTTCTCTTAGGGGAAATGTCTGTTCAAATAAATGCTTGTAAGTTATCTCTTAATGTAGAAGACACACAAACTCAAACAATCCGGGAAAAATTTATCAGACCTATGAAAAAGATCTTGCATTCTTCTGTAATTATAGGAAAACATATGGGATAGTGAGATAGATTGGATATGAGCAGCCAAAGTCATTGAAAATAATTCATTAAGATTAACAGCAATGAAAAAAAGGTAATACAGGGGTAATAATGATAGGGCAAGTAAGTATCAGGCAAAAGCAACTCTCACAAATCTATTGTGTTATTTTCACTACCAAAATAGTGGAATGTAATTCAAAAGGCATATAATAAAAAAACCCATAAGGGGGTAAGAATGAGGGGAAATTACACATATATATACACCTATATATTATATATGTATATGCAATATTTAAATACACATACCTATTACATATGAGTATATAATTTTGTCTATTAGACAAATATGTGTACGTTATATAATGTAAAAGTTTTCTGGCTGTTTTACCATATTGTTATTCATACACTTTAATGAGTTTCTTGTAAGAGTCTGTGCCTGTGTATGTTATTTTTCACAGCACTATTAGATTATCATTTCCTTTCTTTTCTGCATCCTTTTCTTTTAGCATTGGATCAGATCCTGTGGGGGGTTGAAATTTTCAGAAAGATTTGTACTGTCCACGTGGATAAGCTATAGTATGACTACAGTAGGAAATTAAGCATGATGGAAGATATGAATTTTTTTACAGTGTACTAGCTGCACCCTAATAATTGATTGCATCCACGTTTTCATTCCACAGTAAGTGAAAGGAATCTAACACTGTGGTGACGGTGGCAGTTTCCAATCAAATAATGCATTAGAGATTCATAGGCTGCTCTTTTCTCACAATAAGAGAATGAGAGCCATGTAGCAGTATTGGTTACAGTATTTCCTAGCCTGCCATGGTATTCAAATTAGTAAGTAAATAAACAACAAAAAATATCATCTTAATATTTCAGTAGATAAGTATTGTGCAAGAGATTATTTTGATTAAGTGGAATTTTATATAATGAATGTAGAGTTTTCACTGTATTCCCTATTCAAATAGTATTTCCAAAAAATATTTCTTAAGTGATGATCATAGCTATTTTCAGAGATACCTCATTGTGTTTCTACTTACACTTCAGTTATTCTTTTATTCCTCTTGAGTAATTATGGTTGGAAATGATACTATCCAAATAGAACTCCTTTGATAATAACATTTTTCACATATATTTTCAAGTAACTTGTGTAAGTATATCAGAGATAAGTGAAATCATATGAGGAAGGAAATTGTGTGGGATCTACAGCAAGAGGACTTGAAAGGAGAGGAGGTCCTGGGGTTAAATGTAAAGTTCATAACTCTCAAAAGCATAAAAAACTGTTCTGCTGTTAAATCACGGTGGGTTTTTTTACTTTTTAATCTTTAATGAGTTATACAAAAGAAAAAACGCATTATCCCCATGTTATAAAACCACATGAGAAGTTCATGTGATGTTATGACAATCTGACAATGCAAATACTTGAGAGTTACAGTCAGTAATGAATTCATTTAACTTTGAAATAAAATCCTGCTCAAAGATTAATTTTTCATGAAATTTTAAAAACATTTATATTTGTAATATGGAAGATCAGGGTGTAATATAATAAGGAAAGGGAATATAATTTTGATGACACTAAGCACAAGTTGTGTAGACCTATTCTTTAGCATGTGTGATCTTTGCTGACAGCAATATATAAAATGAAGAATATTTGTAAAACCTTAATTTCTAATAACAACCTTAATATCTAATATTATAGATAGTTTCCTGTGTATGTAAGGTACATCTCAGAAATGAAACCTTCCAATAGACTGAGAATCTGAGGAATACTTTCCAGAGAGACCTGAATGATGACTTCTGAAAATGTGTTGGTTCATAATTTGTTACAGTTAGCGTGTTCATAATTAGTGCTGCTAGTAGTATGCAAAATGTTGAACTCGTCAAAGCATCTTTGTAATTACTATGTTTATTTGACCTTACTGAAGACTCAGCTTTTATTTTGGGTTTGTAGAGGTCAGCACTTCTGACTGCAACAGATAATTTTTCTAGTGGGTCTATGAGATCTCAGGTTGTTAGAATAAACACTAGGCTTCTTTTGTATGATCAGAAGCAAACACTGAAGGTGAGACCTTTGGTTTTCTTTCTTTTTGCACTTTTACATGACTAAAATAAAAATTCTTAGCTTTTAAGGTCAAATGTATTAAAAAATTAATATGAGATACTGCCCTCCATGAAAAATTTTAGTGGAATCTTTTTCAGTAGGCTGACCCTTGAAATGCTGACTAGTGAACTGAATGAAGTCCAAATTACCATTTTATTCTGAGCAGAACTGCATTCCATGTGCACATTGTAAATGTAACTTGCATTAAAGACATTAAAACTTATACAAAGAATTAAGTTCTCATGACTTTTGCCTTCAATAAATTTTAGAAGATATAATTTTTCTACTCACAATGGAGAAATTAATGAAATTGCAAAGAAATCTCTTCTTTGTGCCTATTGGTGTCAGTAACCGTTGGTCTTTTCTTTCTTGATGGTAGTGATGTCTGCTTATATCTCAGAGAACAGAAGCTGTGCATGTATTCTAAAGGCAGGTTGTAAAATACTCTGTTTGGAACCCAAGGCACCAACATTCTTACTGGACTATTCTTACTGGACTTGTATGCTATCATACAAGAAGTGGTAGATGATACGAGGAAAGGATCATTTAGGAAAATCAGTGAATTAAAATAAGTAATTTCAATTAACAAATAGTCACACTGTACAAGAGATAGCTGTATATAGATAGTATAAAAATTACTCCCTTGCTTGAGAAAATTTATGTTTAAAATGAGAGTTAATTATGTCAAAGGTCATAGGAAATTTATTTATGCTATTCATAATAGTCATATTTTAGTGATTTGACAATAGAATGAATAACAAATATTCTTAAGTAAAGCATTGTTTAAAAAACCAGTTTATAGAACTTTATTGTGTTTTGTTCAAATGAACTTTTGAAGGTTCAATTAATTTTGGGCAATGTCAACACAGCAGTCTCACTGGGATAGGGAAAATCTGCCAGAATGTTTGGTGGATGCGCAGCAGGTTCAGAAAAGCTGCATTGCTGGAAGCAGTGTGGCCACCAATCTTGTAATAACCTGGTAATTGACCTTGTGAATAATCTTGTAAATGACCTTGTAAATCAGATCTTCTTCAGAGTTTTGCTGATTCTCTTAGCTATGAAGTAGCCAAGAACATACAAGGAGAGTCAGAGCCAAAATCTTCCAATTTACTGGAAAGTACTCTCAAAAAGTAAACAAATTCTGTCAAAGTAGAATCCTAGTTTTCAGGGGCTTTGCACATTTATTGGAAATATCATGTGTGAATATCTTTTACCTTCATTGAAAGGTAGCTTTTAGTCATAAATATGGATTCTAAAGGTACTTTGACTGAAGCATATAGTTTGAAGGCACACTTGCTAGGTTCTCAGTGCTATTCAGTAAAACCCTTATGATTGCAGAATTTCACATCTTGGTAATGTCAAGCCTGTGTTCTGCTTGCAGATAAAAATACTTATTGTCTTTGTTGCAGGTTGATTGGTTTTGGTTACATTCTTCTAATTCCTGTTAGTCTGAAGAAACCCAAAAGCAGTAAGTTGGAGTTTTGAAGTTACATTGATTCGGGCCATTAGCAAGATTTACTCAGTAATCAATGCCAAGTATGCTATGAAAATATGTATGCATCAAAATACAGTGATGCACTATGATCCAAATCTGAAAAAAAAGAAAAAGAGCATCAATTGTGTAACCAGTAAAGGTTAAGAAATACTTCAAAAAAATTTCCACTTCAGTAACTAGGGTTAAATGGATAAACATGTTCCTGTCTGTGAATATAGGTAACAAACTGGTTCATCACTTCTCATGTTCTACTGCTGCTGTTTTGATTTTCGTAGTCACAAGAAATCATGACTCTAGTTCTTCTGAGATAAACCCATAATATCCTGCAATACTTTCTAAGTATTGTGTCAGAGAGAAAGATAGTGGCATTTACCAGTATTTCATATCTCAAAATAAATGTTATTGTTATGTTTATTTCCAAGTACTTAAGTGTAAAATTTTGTGTAATACAAGTTGGATACCTCTTTTACATGAAAATTAGTGGTTTATGTGCAAATATTGGAAGGTACTAAGGTACTGTGATTAGTTACCACTAAGAAAAAGATAAAGAAAGGCTTTCTAATTTTTTTACATTAAATTATATTTTTTTTGGTCTAAAGAATGTTTTAATTACTATTACATCCTGACAATTACAAGAATATGAATTAAACAAAAGATAGCTAAAACATTAAGGATATTAAGGATAATTTATTAAATCCCACTGGAAAAGAAACAAGCAAAATTTTCTGCGTTTTTCATTTTCTGAAAAATGAAAAATGTTGGAGACTATTATCTGTGTACAGCTAAGTCCCCTTCCATCTTTGATGAGACCTTGGAGAAAGCTAAATAATGAATATAGTTTTGCTTCCTGACTTCCAATTTACTATACTGCACAATCTTTGTTCTTGCAATTCAGCACTGAGATCAGTTTTCATTAGCAAGCCACAAGCAGTAGCAAAACAATAGAAGACAAGAAAGAAGCTGTGGTACAGTACCAAAAATGGAACATAGTAAATTTACTAGTCTTACTTGTTAGATACAGAATTCAACTTAGTGCTATTAGTGAGGTATTAACTTTAATTTTTCTATTAATAATTTTTAAAGAAGACTGAAGTTAGCTTCTAATGCTACGAGATTTTTAATTGCTGCACTTAGGCAAGACCTTCTATAGGTTATGGAGAAATAAACTTTGGTCTTCTCTTTTTTTGTAGGAGATAAGATTAATTCTTGTTCTGACATCCTGAAGCTGCAATCTCTGTTGGAAGATCTTTGTGAATTGGACAATCAGAAAATACCATAGGAGTGATAACTAAGACTTTGGGAGGGGTTTCTTATGTGTTCAAGTCTAATTCAATTTATTTAGACTGTCTCTTTTCTTATTTTTTTATTAGTAAAGTAGCTGTTCCTAAGAGGTGTGTGTACCTTACTTCATGTTACATCTCTTAAAGCTCTGTAGGTGCGTAGTGAATGCTCCCTAACCTGCTCCCAGTAGTTCCAACTCCCAGACTATTTTCGGGAAATATTTTTAGTAGCTCAGCTGGCAATGGGTTTTTTGTTTGTTTGTTTGTTTTACTTGTTTGTTTGTTTGGGGGAGGGACTTGTTTGTTTAGGGGGGAGGGGTTGTGGGTTTTTTTGCATGGCCTGCCTTTCTTTTTTCTCTTTAGTCTATGTGTTGGCACTAATTTGGGGAATAAATTTACTTGGTTCTTATCATCAAAATGCCTCTTTCTATGCCACTTTAGGATGATAGCAGACCCTGAGAGCAGGCTGTAGCCATATGCAGTACATATAGTTGACATTTTTAAGAGAGAACCCACCTCATAATGCACTTTTTCAGGAAACACTCATTTCATGGAAGGATTTGTTTTGATTCATCTCCTGACAGATATGAAATGAGACTCTTTACTTTCTTCATAAATATTTATGTTTTGTGTCACTTTAGACCATGCATTTCTGCCCTCTTTGAGTAGAAATTAAGAAATTATAGAAATTTAGTTTCATTCTTCAAAAGATTTTGCTATATGAATTTGAAAAATGTCATTTTCTCTGGCTTTTCTCATCCTATTTCAAATTATGGATAGAGCAACTTTTCTTTTAACTAACTATAATTTAACTACATTTTTTGTAAGTGGATCCCAGCTCTTACTTGAGCAAATACCTGGCTTTGTTTTCAGATCTTGCTTTTTCTACAAATTCTACATGTGGTTCATTTAATTTAATTTTGTTTGTCTCTTCAAAGTTCTGGCCTGTTTTTATTTCCAGAAGTACTTTTTCTTTTGAACTTTTATTTATTTAAATATCTTTGGTTGTTGAGCACTGAAGAAACTAAGTATATCAAACGCCAAAAGTCATCCAGCTAGATGTCTGCTCTGTTCTCTGTATTTAAAACTTTTGCATCATGTCTAAGGCCTATTGATTATTATTGACTCAAGCTAATAATTTCCACTTGAAATAGACAGTGAGTTTGGTAGACTTTTGAGATAAGATGACCTTCCTGCACAGGCATTTAAATCAAACAATGTAATTGATATTGATGTTAAATGGAATCCAAATATAGGATTTACATTTATTACAAAGCATTTCCTCATGTTCTGCTAACAGAATCTGTGCTCCAACTGAAATAGTGATCAGAAGTTTTAATTGAAAAATGACTCTGAAATTAATACCAACAGCAGTAATTGTGCATTTCATCTGCTTATTTTTTTATGGTATATGTGCATATGACGAATCTGTCTTGTCTAAAAAGCAAAGATAGAGTTTAGGCAACTTTCTCAATGTCATCCGCTCTATACCTAGTCCTGCTAGAAATCTAAATTGCCTGGTTTTTCCTGGCAGTGTTCTGTGGTGGTTTTTAACCATGAAAATTATTTTGTACAAGCTGATTATTTTTTTAGGAAACAAAATACATTCTTTGTAAAATCCTAATTAATGATGTGATCATCAGCAGGAATAATTTTCTCAAAGCAGAAGATAATGTTCAGAAAGTTGAAATGAATTGATGAATTCAGTGTTCCACATTCATCTGATGTGGAGCATACAAACACAAATCCTCAGTTAAGTACCAAACGGTGTTAAGTATTGCCCAGATACCAATTTGAGACTCTCACCTTGAGGTTACGTTCCAAGGATTGTATCTGTCTACAAGGTATAAAGAGGAGCAAATATTTAATTCCCCCCAGTCTCAGAGCCAGTACAGAACCAGTCTCTACTTCTTTGGCTATCATGGACATTCTTACTCAAGCTCATCTCTAACCTATCATGCGTTTTTCCCTTTCACCAACAAACTTAAATTTCAGCCCTGGAAGATTTAATACTTTAGGACCTTCAAACAGAGGGAACAGAAGGGATAGGGGAAAAATGTGTATCTTTCTTGCACTACTTGTCCTGCAAGAAGGTATTAGTTGAATCATGGTGAGTCCGTTGGTCATTCACTTACCACAAAATAGACCAATGTTTGCTTCCAAGCAATGCTTCAGTATTTCATATTAAGCAATCATTGGAACAGGGATTAGAAATCACATTTGACTCATTCCTGTTAATAAGCAATTCATGAATGCAGTGCATTATTACCAAATTGTGTTAAGATTGTTGGATAAGTTAGTTTCTAAGAAATTTTAAAGAAAACCAGTATTAAAAAACTACCCAATATCTCTGAATTTTATAGACCAAAAGGACTCAGAAATTTATTTGATTCCTAGAAGGGTCATTGGGGAGTGCATATTTTAGTGAATGATGTATTAGACCTACAATAAAAAAAATAGTAATCTGCTAATAGTTCTAATAAGAGCTACTTCTAGGCCACAATTTCAGAAGGTGTATAGAAACCCTCTTTAACTAAGCATAAGCTAGGCCAATGGCTGGCACTGTGGCTGCATAGCGATTCTTCAGATTTATAATTTTGTTTACTAATAAAATGTGGGGTCTTCAGTACTTCCAGCATGTTGAGACTCTAAATTCTTACAACAGACTGTAGTGTGCTTGCACATAGCAACCTTCTAGAGATGAGCAGGTTGACAACAGAGCTGAGACTGTTTTGTGTTACATGTTAATTATGTAGTTGATGGTTATTTTTTATTTATAGAAAATGAAAGACAAATTTTGCTTTTCCATCCTTTGAAATAAAAATGGGGTTTATGTTTCTGGTCTTAAACGCTTTATTAAATACAGCTACAAAATGTCTTATTTTAGGGTCCTGGGATTTTATTTTTCTTTTTATTTTCTATATATTTACCTTATTCTTGCCTGCTGCTCATCACTGTAAATATAGATGACTGGATGTGTTGGGAAAAAAGTAATCACATGCAACGCGAGGGATTTAATCACAATTGTATCTGATGATCTTGTTAAAAAAAAATCTTATTCTGTAAACTAGTAAGATGTTTAAAAACTGAGAATATGTTTTTCTGAACAGTATTTTAAATGCATTTAAAATGCTAGGACTCCTTATCACATAGACTCCACCAGTTTGGACATAGAGACGGTACATGATGTTTATCAGAAGATCTGCACTCTGACGTAGTCATTTATTGATACCAAAAGAATCAGATAGCAGCGCAGATGAGAGAAAGCACGAGACTTTAAATCATCTTTTCACATTTAAATACAGGCTTAATGAATATTATGAGAACAAAATAAATGGAAATAAAAAGAGATGTGAGAAAAATTCTTTTCAGGATTTTGACTAATTATTACTAGAACAAAATCAGTTAAGAACCACTTAAAAACCCATACCCACTTTACTCATTATTGGATCATTTTGTAAGGAATGCTATTAATTACTATTCTTGACATTGCTAAATTCTTATCTCTTGCACTTAGAGGCCTTTATTAAGCTTTTTGACAAAACATTTTATTTTCTTTATAATAACAAGTGTTTCTGCATGAAGAAACATTACAATTCTTTTGTTTGTTTGTATGGTTTCCAGAAGAAAAATGATTCAAGATTTTTTTTAAAAAAACAACACTTAAGGATTATTGAAGACCAAAGGGAATATGATTCTATGAAATGAAGAATTTCTAAACTTAAAGATTCATGCTTGTTTATTCATGTAGGTGTTACTGTGAAGCATTTTACGGAAGATTAGATAAATGAAGTCACATGGCCAAGGCTGAGTCAGAGATGATTAGCCCTGCTAATGAATGTTTTATCTTTTCTCCTTCGATAATATTTATTTTTAAATGACCTAAACATTACCTAAATGTTACAATTAGAACCTCTTCTTTGAGAACCTTAATTAAATTGAATTAATATTTAATTAAGTATATGACAATTTAATACCTTTATTAACCTGGAGTATTTGTTGTACTGGTTTATAATTTGGTTATTGGATCTGTCTTTAAATGAAACTAAGGCTCTGTTTCACTCAGGAAAACAAACAAACAAACCCCCAAACAAAACCAAAATTTAATATCACAGCCATCTTTTTAGTATAATATTAAGTAGTAGAACTATTGTTAATAATTAGTAGGTCAAGTGAGGTGATTCTCCCCTTCTGTTCTCACAAGTCCCTACCTGGAGTACTGTGTCCAGCTCTGGAGCCTCCAATGTAAGGAGGATGTGGACCTGTTGGAGCAAGTCCAGAGCAGGGACATAAAGATGTTCAGAGGGCTGGAGCCCTCATCCTCTGAAGACATGCCGAGAGAGTTAGGGTTGTTCAGCCTGGAGAAGTTGTGGATGCCCCATCCCTGATAGTGTTCAAGACCAGGTTGGATGGGGCTTTGAGCAAGCCGGTCAAGTGTAAAGTGTTCTTACCTATGGCTGGGGTGTTGGAAGGAGATGATATTTAAGGTCCCTTCCAACCTTCTAGGATTCTCTGAACCTCTGCATGTTACTACTGATGGAGTTTATTAATGGTAAGCTGGTATGGGAAGTGGATGTTAAATCTGATCTGTTTTGAACATGAGAACCAATGTGCTGGTGAGATGAGTCAAAGCAGTTAAATATTCTAGTCCAAGTGTATCAGACGGATGTCATTTGAGAAGTGATCGAAGCCTGCAGCTCACCTGAATGAAGCAAAATTTGGTGCCTAAACATTATTGTCTAGTGTCTCTCTTTGAGCTTTAGAGCCAACAGTTGTCTAAATTTCTCCCCAAGAAAAGTCACTTTTCCCTCAATCTTCTGTGCAAATGAAGGACATACATCTACAAGTGCAGCTGCCATGCTTGTAACCTCTCAAGTCATTAAAGTCCCTTCCAACCCAGACCATCTATGATTCTGTCATTCTTTATGTCATATATAACAGTAATTTTCTTTCACAAAGTTGTATAGAAGCTGTGTTAGTATGATCCTATTACTGTCAACATGAAAGAACATATTTTTTGAGAATGGAGAATAGAGTAATTGCAGAAATTGAAGGATTTCTGATTTCCCCTTTAAAAATCAAATTTCTATCTATGGAACAACTGAAAAGTGTAGCTTTCATGTGAAAAGTGATCCAAATAATTGAGATGGTAGGACTTATATTTTGAAAATACATGCGGATATGTCATGGCTACATTACTTATGCAGAAGCAGTTATATAGACAACTGTATACGGATGAATATATTTGTTAGGTGTAATAGCAGAGCAACAGGCAAATTAAAAATGTCTAAATGAAATAATAGGTTTCATTATTTACAGAAGTTAATTAAAATCTTGGCAAGATTTTTTCTTTGATGTTCTATACGTAATTCTTTTTTTAAAAATGGATATTTTTTACAAACTTCCTAGAATTGTGTCTGGCAGCTTTAAGGATGCAGTTAGTTTAGTCGGTACCTTGTTCTCTGTTCTAAAAGCTAACGTTGCCTTTGTTCTCTAAACACAAAACATGCCCCTATTGTCATTTCCAATTTTAATTTTAGCTGGTCTGAGAATTAAAACATTTTGAATTCCAGGACAAGTAGAACTTTCATGTCTGATTCCATAAAAGAATAATCTTTACCTTATATTTTATCCACCTATGAGCATCTCTGTTTCTATATCATTATTCGATTGCACAGGGATACTCTTAAAATTTAGGAAGCTCCATAAATAAATTTGCCTCTGCAATATTATGCCCCCCCGTCTACTTTTCAGTTTAATTATATTTTTAGCTTTTAATCCAAACAATTAACTTTACAAATACCTCTTTACATTTTCCATAGTCATTCACTCAGACATAAAAATATGGAGCTGAAACAGAAGGTGTAATAGAAGGTGTAATTGACTACATTAGAAGTTGTCAGGCATATTTAAATTAACTCAAACACTTATTTCATACTTCAACCATATAGTTTACTAGTCCTCTAGAACATCATTCAATTGCTAAAGAGCTTAAGGCTAAACAAAGACTAATTCATATATATAATAATATGTGTCTATATATTTATATTTCTCTTGAGTAAAAGTTTTTCTCCTAGTGAAGCATAATCTGGTTATATAAAAATATATATGTTTACATATTTATGTGTGTGTATGAGCATTTCTGAACTGCAAAAATAGATACAGAAACTTTTTTTAGGAACAAAGAAAGGAGTAGTTTATATGTATCATGGCATACTAAGACTTAACTTAAGCATCAACACTGATTTTATTGAAAGCTGTGAGAGATGGCCAATGGATCATGGCTGACCAATTAAATGGAAAGAGGCAGCTTTATTTTTGACTGTCATGTTACACTGAATGAGTTACAAAGTTTCAGTTAACTCAGTAGAAGACATTAATGATTTGAATATGATAGATCTGGCAAACCCAAGGAATGATGACCAAAGCTTATGGAAGACCAAAATTATGACTTGAATCTGACCAAATATTATCAAGGTAGGACCCTGTGTTTGTGAATTAACAGGATATACACTAGCTGAGGTCTGAAATGACTCTCTAGACATGCAGGTGCTGGGTTATGCCCAAATGTATTGGTTTTATGTGACAAGGTTTAATGGTGGGGGAGCTGCAGGGGTGGAATCTGTCAGAGGTATCAGAAGCTGCCTGCATATTGGACGGAGCCAGATGCAGCCAGCTCCAAGGTGGACCCACCGCTGTCCAAATCTGGGCCAGTCAGTGGTGTTGGTAACATCTTTGTGGTAGCATATTTAAGAAGGGGTAAAAAACCTCTGCATAACAGCAGATGAGAGAAAGGAGTGAATATATGCGAGAGAAACAGCTCTGCAGACACCAAGGTCAGCACAGATGGAGAAGAATGAGGTGCTCCCAGTGCCAGAGCAGAGATTCCCCTGCAGCCCATGGTGTACCCCTGCCAGTCCATGGAGGTCCACTGTGGAGCAGAGATCCACCCACCACAACTTTATATACACAATATCTCTCAGATAAGATATTGAGGTGCTTTTGTTCTGGCTGTAGTTTTTGATCTAGCTCTGTAGACAAATTCAGAGAAGGATGGATTGCTGCAAGACTTGGAATTAAAATAAAAAGATAAAAAAAAATTTTCAAATCATGAAATTATAATGAATAAATGAATACAGGACAAACTTGACCTATTGATATATTAAAAGATTAAATCAATAGAAGCTGGAATATGCACATTCCTCCTAAAGGAGCATGTGAAATATATGCACTGATGAATAACAAATTTAAAGAGATACATTGTAGTGGAAAGGAAAAAGCCTGCTGTTACTGGACTGGCCATGCACCAAGGTTTGTGCTATTGTCAGGAGAATATCCTCACTGAAGGTTCAGAGGTCCAGAACAATTAAGTAGTTTAAAACCGTCTCCCAGAGAACAGAGAAACCCTTAATAAAGAAAAAAAGGCATCTGTAAGAAATTGACACTGGACATGTGTACGTAGATCACAGCACAGCTGAGATCACCACCGAAGTGTCTGCCCTAACTGGTGAAGAGAGTGTCCATAGGAATGACAGACTGTTCTTGGAAATTTTTTTTCAGTTTTGTTTACTTAACACAGTATCTTGTAAATGCTGTTGAGCAGTGTTTCTCCACAGATATTCAATGAAAATAAAGACTGAGAAAATGAAAACTTACCAAGGTTCAAATTCTCAGTCAGACCAAAGTACAAAATTTACTTCTGCATGGGTACTTCCATGGAGGGACATAGTTCAATTCTAAAGAAGTAATATCAAATTTAGAGATTTAGGGATTTTGAGCACTAATGAAAATTCAAAGCATAATTCATCGCAAGATGTTTAGTGTGCTTTGAAACCTGCACTGAAAATGGCTTTATGTTGGACAACCTGACCTTTGAGAAAATATAAAAGAACAGGCCTGATTCATCTTCCTTACTTTCTGTTTATTAGGATTTGTTCATGTTACTCCTACTCTGTTTAAGTAGCTCTAAGTGCATGAAGATAGTTTATATATATATACTATAATCAGTTTGAACAGATAATGTGTATAAGAAATTTTAGTCTTTAACTAAGTCTATATGAATCTGATTATAAACCAATACTGCTGTTGTTTAAAATTGGGTAGAAAATGAATGTATGTTGCAGACACAATCTCTAAAAAATTTGCAAAAAGTGCAGTTAAGCAAAGTACAAAGGTAATTTTTACAGCAGCATGTCGTGAAATGGAGATGGAGGCTCCACAGCCATCTAGGAATGAGGGCTATAGCCATGTCATATGCTGTGAGATATAGTGAAGGGATTTAATGACATATATTCTAAGATATGTGGTGATAGATTCCTGTGGGCAAAAAGGCATGCTGAAGGGGTGATAGGTCATCAGACAGAAGCTGGATGACCCTTATCAATGCAACCAGCCAGGTGAAAGAGGGAGTGTTGCTAAGGTATCACAGTCCTGTTCTACCCTTGCACAAGATCCACAAGTCTTTGTAATCTTTCTTTGTAACTCTGGATATCCCTCATTTACATATAAAGTGGCTGCTATCCCACCATTTAGGATGGCAATAACAGAATATTTGACTACAGTTTTACCACCACTTTTCCCAAAAGTATATATTGGCATTTGAAATCCTCAATGGCAGGGGATAAGAATATGACCACCTTGCAGACAAGTTGATGGGGCTTACTCTCCAAAACAGGGACACTACTTTGGTAATATTTGCACCTCTAACGGCATCAGAGTATACGCAGGAACACTTTTAAATTGCACTATACGTTTATATTTTGCAGTTCCAGTGAATTTATCACCAGCATTCTAAAAGAATCTATAATCTGTTCCTCCAATAAACCTACTGTTTGTGAATCTGTGTTCATGAAAGCTCCTATTGAACTTGATGAGACTTAAAGAAGTGTTATATTGTTAAATCACACTTTTTGTGAATCTGTGATCATGAATGAGGACAGACTTATAGTATAACCCACACTATTGGTGCATCTGGGATCTTATTAACTGTGACTGGATTTATAGTTCTGAATTATTTATGATCAGAAATTAAGCCTAGCCACACACAGCCTGCCTGATCTCTGAGGACAAGCTGGAAAGCAAGAGGGTCCATTTTCTGCTAAATTTCTAAGCTCTTAATGCAACAGACCTGCCTGGCAACCTGGTCCATTGTTTGACCACCCTCACAGTGAAAAAAATCTCTCCTTCTGTTGAAGTGGATATTCCAATATCTCACTTGGAGCCCTTCAGCTGAGCACCATGATTAAAAGTATGACTTCACTATCTTCCCCCCTTGCCCTACCCCCAGTATTTGTAAACATTGATAAGATACTGTTAAGCGTTCTCTTCCACAGCATGGACAGTCACAGCTCTCTCAGACTCTTTTTATATGTCGGACGCTTTAATACTTTAATTAATCTTCATGGTTCTGCACAGGAGTCACTGCAGCATGTCCACATGTCTTGTACTGGGAAACCCAGAACTGAATGTTGCACTCCAAGTATGGCCTCACCAGTGTTGAACAGAAGTAAATATCACCTCCTTCAACTTACTGGCAATGCAGCCCAGGAGGATTTTGGAATTCTTTCCTGCAAGGGTGCATTGCTGATTCCTGTCCAGCTCCTTGCCCTTCAGGACTCCCTTAGCTTTCAAAGCTGCTTTCCAGGTAGTTGGCTCCCAGCTTGCACTGGTATCTGGGATTATTCCTTCCCAGGTGCAGGATTTGGCATTTGCTTTTGTTTAATTTCATTAGGTTCCTGTTGGCCCCTTTCTCCAGCTTGTCCAAGTCCCTCTGGAGTGCATGACAGTCTGGTGTATCAGCCACTGTTCCCTGTTTTGTGTCACCAGCAAACTTGCTGAGCATACATTCTGCTTCAATTGTCCAGATCATTAATGAATATGTTAAACAATTTGACACACTACTGGCTCCTGGATGCACAACTAGTGACTTGCCTCCAACTGTGCTTCATGCTGCTGATCCCAAACTTTTGAGCCCAGCAGTTCAGCTACTTTTCAGAGCATGTCACTTTTGCCTAGTCCATATTTCATCTGTTTGTCAGTAATTTCTATGACAAAAGCCTTAATGAAGTCAAGATAAACAACATCCACTGTTCTCTCCACATCCACCAAGTCACTCATCTCACTGCACCAGGTAGGTAAGACATGATTTCCTCTTCCTAAATCTGTAAAATAATCCTCATCCTCTTCTTGTCTCCTTCATGTGCCTGGAAATTATGTCCAAGAGGATTTAACTCCATCATGCTTCTAGAGATGTGAGACTGACCAGCACACAATTCCTTGAGTACCCCTTGTTGCCCTTCCTGAAGTAACATTTGCTTTCTTCTAGTCTTCAGGGATCTCTCCCAGTTGCCGTGACCTTTCAAATACAGTGAAGTATGGTCTCACAGTGACATCTGCCAGTTCTCACAGGATTCTTGTGCATCCCATCATGCTCCATGTACTTAAGTGTGTGCTGTTTGATTAAGCACTCCCTAAACTGTTCCTCCACCAAGGTTAATTCATCTTTGCTCCTGATTTTTTCACTTGCCTCAAGAAATTGGGATTACTGATGGTTGGTCTAACTAGTAAAGACAAAGCCAAAGAAGACATTGCATACTTTAGCCTTTTTTAAATCCTTTGTCACCAGGTGTCCCACCTGTGTCAGCTGTAGGTCTGCATTTTCCCTTGTCTTACTTACTTTATTGCTTATGTATCTTCATGTTGCCCTTCATGCCCCTTACCAGATTCACCTCCTGCTGGGCATTTCCTAACACCATCGCTGCACAAGTGGACAGTATTTTTGTATTTCTTCTGTGTGGCGTGATGCTGCTGCCACTTCTTGTATGTCTCTTTTATACGTTTGGATTTTTAATGGAGCTCCTTGGATACTTGTGAAGGCCGCCTGCCACCCTTTCCTGATTTCCTAGTCATCAGTATGGATAATTCTAGATCTTGTAGGAGTTGAAGCTGAAAATCACTTGGCCCTTCTGGAACACTCTACTGTACAGGACTGTTTCCATAGAAGCCTTCCAAGCAGATCCCTGTGCAGGCTGGAAGAATGCAAAAGTTTGCTGGAGTGGTTTGCTTGACAGACTCAAGATAACAACTCCTTAGTTATTTGAGAAAATCTGACCTTCCCTGCACTCCAGTTAATACCATACAGCACTAAGCATTCTTAGTTGGTGGTGGAGAGAGGTTGCAAACTTGTACAGTCTCTCATGCCATTTTCCTTTATCCCACCCTCCCATTACTGTATTCATCCCTAGAAACAGAAATGTTGAGGAAACTTTGTCCTTTATATATACACCAAACTGTGAGTAAATAAAACAAATATGTATAAACATGTTTGAATTCACCAGACAAATTTTTTGTTTTCATTAGATTATTTTCCTTCTATTAGATTAACAGTAGGTAGTGTGTTTCAGTTCTGGGTTTTTTTCAGCCATGAAAAAGCCATTCGCAGAGGCCTACTTGTCAAGAGATGTGGACATGATTTAAGCAGTTTACAGTGAAATCTGGATTTAGATATGCAACTGTTAGTCTTTATAACATAGTGACATAGGCTGGTAGAAAAAAAATATTCAGACTAATAAAATGTGTACTGAAAAAGAATGCAGTCAGACACTGATCCATATTTAGCATGGTTGCTATGAAATAGCACAGATTAACATGCTATCAGCCACTGAAATGATATTCAAGAAGAATTGGGAATTAAAAAAAAAAAAAGAAAAAAGAAGTGGACAGTTAATACTTCAAAATAACTTATATAAGTATTTTATTTCAGAAGAACAGTGCAGGTAATAGGTATGGTAGGACACAATGATTACCAGACACTGAAACATTAAGGGTGCTGTTATACATCCAATCTAGTTGGACAGATAATGTAAAGGAGTTAAGGACATGTTTTCTATGTTCAACTGATGAGAATGAAGAACATTTATTCTACACTTTTTCCTGGAAAGAAACATCAATTTAAGATATGTATACAGGAGGACATGTTACTGTTATAAGAAATTACTTTGTCATCTCTTAGTAATTCTTAGAACAAAGGTTTTCAAGTCCAAAAGTCAGAATAAGGCATCTCAGAGGCTAGCTGGACAATTTCAGAAGGCCTTTAAGCTCTCTATTAGTTTTATAAGTGCTGTTGTTGGTGCTATGCTGGTCTGTTAGAAATTGTCTTTAAAATAGCTTAGCTTTGAGGACAGAATGTTTGTGCCAGGGTTGCAGGCACTGGTGTTTTGTTAAAACAATTCTTGGACAGGAGATAAATGAAACAGAGCTGTGTCAAATTTAACTAAACCAGACAGCTCCCCACTTCTCATGTGCTAGATCTTTGGGTTTGATTGCAGGTGTGTTATAGTGAGCAAGCCCCAACATTCAAACAGCAATCACTGGTACGAGTACTGTGAGACTTTCTCAGCAATGTGTTTTTGTGGGTAAATATACATTTCCATATTGTCTGTGTTAAAATTGAATTCTTAGTATGAAAAAAAGAAAAGGCATATGTTGTATTATTCATTAGGGAAAAGGTTAGCCTGACAATTTTTTCCTTTTAAGTAGGTGATTCATAATGTAAAGAAAATGTTATAAGAATACAGTGACTGCATAATCGGAGCATACATTTTTGGCCTCTCGGTCCTATGTTGTTTTTTGTTCATATATTGTCTATAACTTCCAAAATTCAAATAAGTTGTATTTCTCTTAATTACTTGGAGAGAAGAGGCTGTTAGATGTTATAGTGTTAGACCTTTATATGTTATTCTTTTGTCTTTTGGCTTAAATTCTGGATGTATATCATGCATAAACCAGAAACACTGAAACTCCTTGAACGGCTTAGACACATCACTAGAGCTTACAGACTAGAAAGAAATATCATGTGTGTCCCTCCAAACTGCTTACACAAATTTGTAACTCATTAACTTGCATGAAAAAAATCTTTATAGAAAAAACCCTGTAATTATGTAATTTTTCAAAGAAGAACAAAGAAAAATGCTTTTATAAATGTTCACTGTAGACTGGTTTTGGTATGATACTGCTTCTCTTATCTCTTCACTTACACACAAGCAGGAAGAGACTTCTGTTGCATTCATGTCAGGAAACAATGGATAGAGGAAGTGTTCTTTAACAGAGGTTTATTTTAGGTCAGAAAAGTCAGCCAGAACAGCAAAATATGCATGTATATGATGCTCTAGACTGTATTTTTTATTACATAAAATTTTTCTTTCAGTGTATATCCTCAAGGATCTTGTCAGAGTGACTACTCACTTTGGTTTACTTTTTAGGCAGAACTAACTATTTTCAATTCCCATAATAACATCTTCAGTCCACGTGAACTTTTCTCCTGCTGTGCTAGAGATCTTAGGAATAAATTGTAGACTGGGAACCTGGAACATAAATATGACTGAGTGGCTACTCTGAGGCAATTGATGCTAAATTTAGTGAGTAAGATTTGTGACAAACATTTTTAAATAGTTAATAGAAAAAATATTCCATAGACAGAGGACATATTAGTTCTGATAGTTGAATTATTTCATTACTTCCATCTTAAATTTATGGGTTCAGTGTTCCTTTGAATTTCTTAGAAATATTTGTAATTTTTGTTGGGTAAACAAGCACTCTTGTTGACAGAGTATATAAGCATAAATGCTCTGCTGACAACACAGCTTTCAGTCAATTTAGATTGTCTGAGTTGTACCTAGGTAACCTCTTGTCAAACTTGGCATCTCAGAGTGGTTTTGAAGGACTCTAATAGTGTGAGGTTCAGATAACATTAGCAGTAATGAGCTTTTCCATACTAATTCCAGTTTACAAAAGGAGTTTACTGCCTCCCCTAGTTGTTTTGGAATTAAACTAACAAATCTGGAAGTTATAAACATTTATTTCTGGCAGAAAAACAAGTCAGTGCTAAATAAATTCTACTATTTTTTTATTTAGCTTGAAAGCTTGCAGACTAGCTAAAGCTTCAGCTAGAAATTCAGTACTTTTAAATAAATCAGGGGAACCCCATGGCAGAAAGAGTAGATTAATTCCTTTGTAGGATTTCTGGCAAAGAACAAAAGGGAAAAGTCAATGCACTATAGACTATATATATATTGTATGTATGTATATATATATAGTATTACTACACACACAAATATATATATATATATGCAACGCCCATAGTGCATTGACTGTAGTGACTGTATATGTGCATACCTACATATACATATATATAAATATACACAATTAATTCTTTGAATAAATAAATGCAAGACAAGGTGCAATCTTGCTTTAATTAAACTTGTTAAGGCCTTCTTTTGGCTTAAAATGAAGATGTAATTTAAAATAATTGGATGTGTGCAGAGCCGCAGAAACTCAGTAAGTTCTAGTTCACTCAGGGGGTCAGAGGGTAAGGCAAATCAAAACAAGGGGTTGCTTCAGTTCCACAAGTAATGCCAGCTTATGGACTTCCTTCCCCTTCCTGTCTTAGGCCATTTATTTCTGCTCCTGCAGCACAGCTCAGTTGCTCTGTCACCTGCTAAGATTCTAATCTGCTTTGTACTTACTGAGAGAAAACCATTTTACAAGAAATGGTGTAAACCAGAAATTTCAATGTGCCACTCCTACCTGGCTACCTTTTGATGTGTGTTAGGGAGATCTACTGTCTCCAGAAATCCCAGAGTTTCATATCGCTATAGATTACAGACCATATAAGCAACAAGAAACACTAATGAAAGCACAGCTATTGTCTGTCTTTCAGACTCCTGGAAAAGTCTGCTGTTATTCACAGTCATATTTCTTGTAATCTGCAACTCAATACTCTGCATTTCAGCATATCTCTCTGAGTGTAAATGACAGCAGCTGGGTGCCTTGCACAGCCTGTGGCACTGTGTTTAGTTCTGTACTATGTTAGCACTTACCTAACAGCATACTCTGCTTGTTTTTTTCTGTACATCTCTTCTCTCCTTTTCATATTCTGGAAAGGAGTATCTTTGGAAAGAAGTAATGGAAACATGTCTGACTGTCTCAACATACTGAATGCTTCATTATCCTGGAGAAAACACATAACAGAAAGGCAAGAGAATATATTAAGAGGGATACCAGATTAGCTGATAGACCTGACCGAGGAGTAGCAAAAACTGACAACCTGTTTTAACTGCCAGGGTTTACAAAAATGAAAAGTGAGTGGTAGGCATTTAACTACATGGGCATTTAAACCTTGCATACAAAACTGTAAGTCACAGCCCACATTTACAACAACAGCTATATGTGCCTGACTGATGCTTTAACTTATAAGAAATTATTATAGAAACTTAGTTCTGCTTTGGGATCAAGAATCAAAAGAATGTAATGATTATATGCCATGAATACTTTTAGCTAGGACAAATATATTCAAAAATTTACATAGAAAAAGAGCAGGAAAAGAGCAGGAAAAGAGAAAGGGGAAAGGACAGAAGCAATAAACAGTGTTTTCATTTTCCTCAGATTTGTTATACATGTACTTCTTAACCCATGCTGGCAGGCTGTATTTTGAGATCCCCAGCTCCCAGGAAATTATCATCTCACACCCGTCTAGGCATCCTCAACTTGCATTTCCTAGTTGTGTTGTTCTTTGCGTTATTATCATCCATATTTGACCCATACATCCAGTTGATGGATTTACTTAGTTGATCGGTTATCCAGTGATAAACCCTAAACTTTTCGTCAGCTCCTAAATCAGTGTGTTTGCACTGCATACTGACAAATGTATTTTTATATTTGATTTAGTCTACATTTTGCTAAGAATTGGTCAAGCCCATTGATACAATACCTCAAAATACTCATACATCCTGGCTGCGTCTTCACTGAATATCAGGGCATGCTTTTCCCAACAATGTTGTCTTTCTGTCTTAACACATTTCTTCAAGCAATAACATTCCTGATTTTTTTCCTATATTCTCTTTCCCTACAGTGTGATAATTTTTCCACTTTTATAAAAATAGTGTCACACAGAGAATGCTTTCTAAGAAGATATATATGGAAGTTTCCTTCCTATTTTTCCTAAAGTATCTTCTCTAGTGAAGAAATTTTCATATTCTGTTATTTCATCTGTTCAATTTACAAGCCACAAAGGGCAGATATCAAAGGTTACACTCAGTACACAAGAAGAAAGATTTTGTTTCATTCTGATGTAGTTTTTCTGTATACATGTTGACCGCTTTTGATAAGAGACCTACATTTGAGTTTATCTTTGTGATCTGAACTTAAAATCTGTTTTTTCTGCTTTACCATTTTGTTATTTACTTTTTCCTAAAACTTTATCAGTGATGTAATAAAAGGAATACCAGTGGTGTTTTAAATGCAAATGCTTATAATACAAGCTTCTTGTGAAATATCATCACTTCATGTTAGACATTGTAGACTTCTGCTTCTGTGCTAGTTATCTCACTCTCCCTCAGCCAATGGAGGGAAGCAAATATCTCTTGTATGCAGTTATTGTCTGACCTGTTTCCATTAGGATGAGATAATGGGCAAAGAAAAAAATCTATTTTCCTTCAATGTGTAGCTGTCTTCTCTTATATATTTTTATTATTACTTTACCCCCCTGATTATTATTTATTCTAGATTTATTTTTTTTTTAAGTTAGAATATTTCTCAATAGTATTTCAGGAGATCCAGGTCAATTGAATATGATGCCGAATAGGTGATTCCCATCAAGAGCCAGTGAAGCGTTGCATGGCTTAACACTATTCATACATTGGTGTGAAAGGTATTTTTTCTACTAGATATTTAAATAAATAATAGGTTCCAATGGATGGAGGCATTTTTATAGTGCTTTGTAGATGGCTATAGACTAGAGGGAGCAATTTTACTCCTGACTCAAGGAACTGTGCATGAGTCAAGTGTGAGACATTGGAATCTTCATACAGGTGACACTTTTCCTTGTTTAGTAGAAAGATACTGCCAGTATGACCACCAGAAAACGTTAAAGGTGATGAGGTTTGGGGATAAAGAATTGAATGTGACTGCAATTATCAGAGGGAAATGAGATTATTCCTGGAAAGCTACCATGGTTTACTAGAGAAAAAAGTTTGCTGGATAGTATCTGAGAATTGCCTCAGTTAAACGCATGTAGATAGCCAGCTGTGTTTAAGCAGAGGGAAAGAAACTACAAACATTTGTTTGCAGAGGTTGAATATGACATTATTATATTATTATTATATATATTATATTTATTGTATTATATATATTATACATATTGTGTTATATATATTATATATTATATACATTATATGTATTATATACATTATTATATTATTATATATTATGACATTCTTATATTCACATGTGTGTTCTATAAACACCTTTAACTGCCATCTTGATTTGATCTGTTATGAAAACAAAGCAAAAAATCCCAAACTTACATTGTATTGTCAAGAGATAAATAACTAAGAAAGCTGTCTTCTTGTGACATGAGGCATGCTTTTGCCTCAATAATGAAAGGCACTGAGAGACTAGACTTTGTCCTAACTTAGAAGTCATACTAACCTTACTACTTCCTTAACAATGTTAATTTATGGTCTAAATAGTGCTTTAGATATATGAACTCATGAGAGAGCCTGAAAGGAAGAATTCAGATCCCTTCAAGATTCAAAAACAATAAACAAAAGTGAGGAACTGCTTTAAAAAAGCATTTATTTCTATGTCTGCATGTGATTGGTGGTTATACATGCTCATTATTGTGTTTCCTCAAAGCCTTGAACCGTGCCAGCACATCAGATGTAGAAAGAAGAACCTAAATCCAGAATTTTGCTTAGGTAAGTGCAGTATCTACAATCCCACCAAACATCGTTGATGCTGTGTTTGCAACAAGATCACAAGGGAAGGTAGAGCATGAGGTAGAGCATGTAAACTGGAAAGGTGTACTACAGAGCTTTATAGTAGGTGGTGGAGAGGTGTGTTTAAAGCTATGTATCAGTGGTTTTGGAGCCAGTAATAGATTTTAGAGAAGAGGAACTGAGAGTCAAAACCTGCAGTGCATTTTTTTTTTTTTACAGTAATAATGTTATTTTCTTTTTGTTGAGAATTAGTATTTGCCTTTCATTATGGGACACATTGCATTCACATTCAAAATTTGGACTCACCAAGCTACCATCATTCAAGTGAACATAAAAAAGATCTGATTCTAACACTTACATACAGTAACTGATCATTATCAGTATATTCCTCTGATATGTTTGATTTTAGTCAAGTCATGCTTTCTTCCACTGAATTTTTATGTTTTTCTGGTCTGTCTTATGAATCAGGTCAACTAATGACAGTAGACAAAAATTTTAGATATAATAAACATAGGCCTCCATATGCACGTACTTTTGAAAAGTTTAGTTAAGGTAGACAATGATAAAACACTGGTAAATACCTATGGTTTCCCTCTCTCTGCCCTTGGCTGCATGCTCCCACTTCCCCTCTTGTGTTGGCTCAAGCTACTGTGCAGCCACAGGGCATTCCCCTTTCCTTATGATTGGTGATGGAGCTCTGCTGGTATGAAGGTTTTCTGAGTGAATAGAGAAGAGATAGCTGTTATTATTACCCGATATTTCATGAACTTGGAAACTGCATGCACATTGCAACACACCAGATGTTATTGCCAGAAGAAAACTCATTATATAGATATGGAACTATGTGGGGGTTTTTTTTTGGTTTTTTTTTGGTAAGTCTAATTTGATAATCTAATCAAAATTAAGCAGAGAGTTATAAGAATATTAATACAATACTGCCATTGAATAATATTGCTATCATTCACAGTCCAAATTAATATGGGAAAGTCTCTGTAACATAACTAATTACACACACACACAAAATCATAGTCTCTACTTACTTTCTCTGGTGTTATGTTAACTTTCCAGTCTCCCTCAAGGTTCTTAAGGTCATTGGACAGTCTTTCTTAATCAGAGGAGGCAGGAAAGGGTGCCAGCAAATTGTCTGTGTCCCCACCTCTACGCCAGCAAGAGTTTAATACTTCTCGGGAAAGTAAAAGGGATTCTTTCCTTGTTCTTTTTAAGGTCAACTTGTGTTTATCCATTTTCCCAATGTGTATATGAGCATACTCTTAATTTGTTCTCGGTTATTTTCATATTATTTCAGTTGATTGGTTTTCTGTTCTCTTTATTTGTCTAAACTGGTTTAACAAGATTCTGTGTCTGTAGCGACCACTGACTGACCATTGTGATTTCTGTTTAGTTCAGTGTTCCTGGTACCACTCTGTGTTTGCACTCTTGCATGCCATATCTTATTTAATGATTAAAGACAGTTTAGGATCTAGAAATAATAATTACTTTTTCTCACTATAAACTAGCATATCAAACTTGACTGCTAGGTAATAGATGCTGTAGCTAAAACAAGATAAAATTAGCTTATGCCATGGGCTTGCCCAGGCAAGTTTGGAGCTCCTGCACTGCCAGGTTAGTACCAAGCCTGTGGACTTTTAATCATAGTGGTAAATAACATGTGTGTTGGACTAAAACAGCTCTACCTCATTCACAGATTCTCCACCCAGGCCTGTCCAACTCAGGAAACTCCTGATGATTCAGGGCTCTGCGTAACATAACATGTCATCCGACCCCCATCCATGAGAAAACATGAGGACTGGAAGTTAAGACCCTAGGACTTTACTTCTGAAGCACCAATAGCACTTGTAACCCCTCAAGCTTTATTTCTGCTAGTGCTGAACATCTGTCAGGTGCTTTTGCAAGTAGAGGTGGCCATGTCCTCCCACAGTAGTGGGTGTTATCAATCCTGTTAAGCAGAGGTTGGAACACTGTGTAAGATTCTTGGTTCATGGGTCTAAATAGAGCTGTGGATTCTGTGGATATAGTGAACAAGGACTACTTTCTAATTAATGCTTTTTCCTTCCCAAGCTACTTCTTTTTTTTTTGTAAAAAGTTAGGCATCTGAGATCTCTTGGCCCAGTGGCACTTCCTTGCTTCTTTTCCTCTTCTTTGTAGATACAACATATCAGCACAGTCCCATCCAGCCATACCTTATTTGCACAGCAGTCACTTTTCTATTGTACAGTTCCTTTTTGGAAAGAACATGGAACACGGACTTCTACTCAAGTTAGGAATGACCACCTACAATGTACTCATAAAACAGAGCAAAAACCTTGAACACTTATGTTTTCCTGTATTTTCCCAACATAGAAAGAATAATCTTTTCAAATGTGTTTTAAAATGGTGTTTGGGGCCCACAGCTGTGGTCAACTCTGTTAGGGACAGCAACCCATGTAATAATCTAGTGATTTCAAGGGATTGACATATGACTTTTGCAAACCAAAAAGAAACATGTTTTCATTGACTATTCAGTATTATAACACTTTGCATTTCAGTTTAGGAAAATTAAGAATTAAACCAGATAAAATCCTACTGAGTTTTGGGACTCACTAAGTTCATAAAGCTTAGAACTTGCAATACCTCAGAACTTGCAACAGCCTCTGTATTTCATCTTGGGCAGTTAATTATACATTCTATGAGGAAAGTAAATGACTAATAGAGGAAGCAACACTTTGAATGACGAGTGAAAAGTGATTATTTACTATGCAGTAATTTGATATACATTGTTCAGGTTGTAGGTGAAAGGTATTATAATCTGAGAAAGATAAGATAATATTTGCCAGCAGCTAGTCATATGACTGCTCCTCCCTTTACTGAAAGACGAGCAAAGTGCAAGCTATAATGAGTCTTTTCTATGCTTCTTTTCCTGGTGGATCTGAAAAAAAACCCCAAAACAAAACAAAAAACCAACTGTGAAAATCAGTATGATTCGTGACTTGTAGACATGGCCCATGACATTTAAGGTGGAAATTTAATTTTGATAAACATGTCAACAAGTAAAATTCAGATAAAGTTTTGACTTTTCTGTCTGTAATGCCATCAGTATTCAACTCTGGATTCCTAAGAGGAATTCAGACAGTCAGGGAGCAGAAAAGGTTACTATTATTTGTATCAGGGTGGCATCCTGGGGACTTCCAAGTACAGAGCTCCATTGTGCTAAGCAGTATAAAAATGCAGTAGCTGACATCATCTGCTCTGAGAAGGATGCCAGGAATTCCTGATCCAAGAGTTGCTCAAAGCTGTAGGGTATGTCTTTCTGATAAAGGGAGGTACTAGGAAGAACTACTAGATCAAGCCCCAGAAGTGATAGAGCTTCATCTATGGTTAGCAGGATAATGCATGGAAAAAAATCTGAACCTTGATCTGTGACCCATTAAGTGTTTCAAATCATTGTTGAAGCAGGGTTTAGGACCAAAAATGGTACCAAGCTCTAAAGGTTTGAGAACAGAATGTGAATAGAAATAACTTGATTCATGAAATTAAATATTTAAAAGAAGATGCAGGAAAAACTACTATAAATACTACTTACAGGTTTTTTCATAAGAGAGCAGGATAACAAAATCAATCCATGACAATAGACTTCCCTGAGCTAAGGACATGATTCAGTTTTCTCAGGAACCTTTCCATGAAGCCCAATTTTTATGAATACCATGTTCTTGCCAACTTTTGTTGCATGTGCTCTTCATTTCTAGGATATAGTTAAGAGCCATTTCAGCTATCTTAAAGTAAGAAACATCTGCTGTACCAGTGTGCCAGTGTTGCCAAGGACTGGCTCTCCAGCTGAATTTTTATTAGGAACTACCTTAACAAACATACTGTGCTTGTCAGCATTATGTAAAAATGGAATCATCTCAGGTCTGTCTGTAATAGATGAGTTCTTTGTCTTGATAAAAAAATTAGAAAAAAAATTGGAAGTGAATATTTTTACAAAAACAGTCATATGTTTTTTACAGTTTTAATAGTAAGTAGTAAATACAAAAAAATGTGCTGCCTGTTTCTTTTTCTATGAGAAGCCTACTTGATGTTTCATCTCTCTTTTTAAATCTTGCTAATATTGATTAATCAATTTTGTTTTCTGCTACAAGTTTTTAAAACCTGATTTATTTTTTTCCCTAATATAGCCTATTTGTCCCCAGTACATTCCATTTAGCACATATAATTTCAGTTATATGATGGCATATTTATCTCTTGCTAGTACTTTCTCAAGAGCTTTTGAACTCGCTATCTAATTGCAAACAGATTTTTCAGACCAGTTGAGGTATCAAAATTATACCAGATTCCTATTGTAAAAGTTTGAAGCTGGGTAGATGAGAGACTTGTTTTTCTTTCCTTTTTAGGAAAGATTTTGGAAGGAGAGCCAGGGGAGGGTTTTACTGTGCTTTGATGTGCTCTGGCACACAAGGCAAAAAGACATCAGTGCAGCGCACAAGTTTTCATACATCAAGCAGCCTAACAGGATGTGTGTGGCTGGTGATCCCATGTGATAATTCAAAGCTGAGAGGGAAACATAGTGGAGGAGTTGAGGGTCATGCAGAATGGCTCATGTGCAGAGCTGGTCTCTTCTAGTGGTGGAGGGAACACTATGACATATGTGACATATATGTCATAAATTATATTGGAATAAGGCCTTATAGGTTATTAATAGACCCACTGGAGCAGAGTTCAATTTACAAATCCTTGTCTCCTACTTCAGTTCCTCATTTCTGTATTTGTTAATGTATGATATTTACTGCAACTGCCACTACTACTAATGCTACTAGAAAAAAAAAAGTGAGTAAATAAATAAAAACCATAGACTTCCCACAGAAAGCAGTATAACAAATCTATCAGCACTTTATTTCTGAAGTGGTAATACTAGTTAACTGCAACACGTTCTAAAGCTCTGCTGTTACTGTAACAAGTGGATTTTACTCTGAATTGCTGCATTCACTATGCTGCCTGACATTAAAACTGCAGGATCAATCCATATTGAAAGTAACTGGTAGTTACCATCTATAACTGTCAAATCCTTATGTTTAAAGTAGAAATCTTACATATTAATGATATCCACTTTACTTTTTTTAATTTAAGTCAAGGTTGGTAAATTGTAACAGTGATAGCAAGAGAGAAGAGATCCAGCAACCTTCTTGAGTCTGGGGTAGGGATTGACCCTTCACTTTTATATTTTAATTGAGTTTGTTTTTTGGCTACATAGGACTGAACAAAAAATGTTATGATCTCAGTTGT
The DNA here is from genome assembly GCA_013397135.1 of Pachyramphus minor. NCBI lineage: Eukaryota > Metazoa > Chordata > Aves > Passeriformes > Tyrannidae > Pachyramphus > Pachyramphus minor. The sequence continues at coordinate 278,259 of VYXB01007995.1, read as the reverse complement.
TTTTAACCAATGGGTCTTATGCAGAACTTGATTTAAAATGTTTGTTTATTTTTACTAGCAAGCAATTTTGAGTATATTTCCTCTAACCTTTCTCTCATGGAATTTTTTGACCACTATGATATGGTGCATAATGTATATGTCTTTCTGTCTAGTTAACTTCCATTTTTATTTCTAATTGGAATTTGTTTGAATAAATAATTTATACAGAGATTTACTACTCAGTTCTGTGATTTTTGGATGCATGATTTTCATTAAAGGGTCCACAGATTGATCCTATACATTTTTTTTCTTGTGTGTGCAGTGGAAAAACTTTCTATCTGTACTGTAAAAATATATGCTGCAAGTAAAGATGCAGAATTTTCTTGGATGATCATTGTTGTTTTCATGGGGTGTTAGAATTATCTCACCTGTGAAAGACAGAAAGTTATAGCCAAGCAAACACCTTTTTACTTATATATAAAATACCCTTGAAGCCTCTGAAAGAAAACCTCACTCTGAATTTAGAGCAGGGTTAGAAGTCAGTACTACTCTGTTTTGTTTTTTTTTTTCAGGATAATGTAGGAGAAATCTTATTATTTAATTGAAAGGCATTGTCTGTAAACAATGATAACAATGTTTTCAAAAGTAATTTATTTGCAGAGCCCATTTTCTAAAAAATCTCTGCTGATTTCAGTCTCAATAAGATTGCACAAAGTAAATGGAAATTGTATTCCAGATTTTTCTTTTTCTTAAAACGGCTGTAGTTTGTTTTTGACCATTTTCAGTTGCTAGTTTATAAGGAGTTTTTCTTATGATATGGTAGAGTTTACATTATTAGTTACAGTCAGTATTTCTCAACGGTAGCTTTTTGAAAACAGGCTTATAAATATCACAGGCAGTTTTCTCTCTAATTAATGCATCTTCTTATTCTCCAAACTCAAAGATAACATTTATATTTAATTTCTATTATATAACTATCGATTGTATCCACCTGGAGGATAATGAAGAAGTGATGGCTTTCATAAATGTTGCATTTGAGACAGAACAATTTAACTATGTGGAGTCTCCTTCTGTGACATTTGCATAAAATGATGACATTAAGCTCCCAGTGGTGCTCTTCCCATCATACGCAAGATCAAAGAGCTATTATGCTCTGAGCCTGGCTGCAGCTGTTAAATGCTTTCAAGGACAGTTTTCAGTCTCTCAATTTTTCAAGAGTATTTGCCATAGGGGAGTATCAGAGTTTCCACTGTACTCAAGCTGTAATTTCCCCAGAACAATGTTGTGTTCAGGCAACTGCCATGTTTAATTTCTTAGTATTCAGCAGTGGGGTTGGTATTCAGCATACCATGGTCATGAAAAATGTGGTCTGTTGTTCTCAGGAACTGGAGCTCTCTGGGGAGCTGCCAGCTGCCTCCTGCTGACTCACTGAGGGAGCAGTGGCTGCTAGCACCTTCCTCTTTGTGCTGCATGTGGAAATAAGGACTTAGGCAGCCAGAACAATGAGGAAACAGGCAAAAATGTGCACGTGTGAATGTGAATGTAAGGGAGAGGCACATGGATGAGACTCAAATTTAAATCATCTGTGTTCTTGTTGTTATGGTACCAGAAACTGAACTCTCAGTACAAGGATCATTGTGCATTGAAACACTGTTCAGGGGTTATAGAGTTCTGCTAGAGTGTGGTGAGTACTTCTGTGGCTTAAAGAAGGCTCTGGTGGGAATTGTTACAAAAGACTGGTAGGACATTACTTAAGGATGATCACCTTTGCTGATCCTTGTACATCATTTAGCTTTGGAAATTACAGAATGATTGAGTTTGGAAAGGAGCTCTGGAATTCATCAAGTGTAATTCCCCCCTGCTCAAGCAGGGTCAGCCAAAGCAAGTTATCCAGAACTGTGTCCAGCCCAGTTTTGAGTACCTCCAAAGATGGAGGTTCCATAACTTCTCTGGGACACCTGATCCAGTGTCTGACCACCTGCACAGTAAAAAAAATGTTTTTCTGTCTTGAAATGAAATTTAATGTGATTTAATCTGTGCTAATTGCCTCTTGCCTTGTCAGTGGACACTACAAAGAGAAGTCAGTGGCTCCCTCTTTTTCATTCACTCCTCTCATATTTGTAAATGTGGATAAGATCCCCCCTGAGTCTTCTCTTCCCCAGTCTGACCACTCCCAGCAATCTCGGGCTCTCCTCATACGTCAGATGTTCCAATCTTCACTCAACTCACTTCAGTTAGTCCACATATTTCTTGTACTGAAGAGCTCAGAACTGGACCCAACACTTTGACTTTATGTTTCAATAATATATTATAATAGGGTTTTGCAACAGTATTTCATGATTCTAAACACGAGTAGCTAAATACCCTGGTACTAATGGGATCGAAAAGAAGGGATTGAATGCTTACATGTTATTACTAGTATTTATGTTGTAATAAATAGGTGGTTTTTTCTTTTTTTTTTCTCAGTATTATTAGTATTGGAATTTACCTAAAGTGTGTCTCCCTCTACTTTCTATAATTACATCTCATCTCATGAAGAAGCATTTTGTTTATTTTCCACCAGGTGACCACTTTATTTTTTGCCTTCACAAGAATAGTATTAAAAAAGAAAATTAAAATATACTTGTCATATTTTTTGTAACATTCAACAGAAATTAAAGTAGCACTACCTACTTAGTAGACAAATATAAATTACTTTGTCATTATTTAGTTATAAAACAATAGCCCTCTGTTGTTTACCGTGGCTTGCCTCAGATGTCTCTGAGTACTAGTTTCCAACTTTTTCAAATCATCTTAGTGTTTAGATAAATTATTGGGCTCTCGGAGTTATGAAAACAAAGCAATTCATAATCCCTGATTTGAAGAATTTGAAACCTAAGGCTATGTCTACAACATATTTTTTATTTGTTCTCCAGGAAAACTGTTAAGGGTCTTTTATTTTTATACTGACCCAAGTTCAAATCAGACACTTAGATGGTCATTCAGTGATGTTACCCATTGACTAGAAAATAATACAATGTATAGGTAATGTACATGCTAAAGCTCTAACCAACAAGTTGCCTTAATAAACCTCGCACGGAAAAGAAAGGAGAGGTAAAAAAAGGACACAAAGCTCCAGGTGAAACCATTCATTCACCATCTGCAGCAAGAGACTGAGATTTAATCCTTGAATCTTCTTGATTTGTTTTGACATCTTCCTTGCCCAGTACACAGCTGAACTCCTAAAATACCCTTAACCACTTATGTTATGTATATTTACAGTTGGTTTCATCAAGAATCTTGAACTGGGAACAAAAGAGAATAACTTAGAGGATATTTCTCTAAAATAATTGGTGTTAACACAATACCATCACAACTGTAATTTCCTATGTAGATATTTGAAAACATTTTATACTCACTCCTTGACTCCAAAAGGTTGAGTACAATAGAAAAGAAAAACAAATCACATTTTCGCATATGATGGCAAGTATAGTGAGGAATGCCACCCTCATTCTTCACTCTTAGTTAAGAGAATAACATGGAGATAATTAGGTATCCAAAGGGCAGAGGTGTCCAGGCCTATCAAATAAAAGCCCGTGTTGATGAAAGATGCCCTTTTTCAAATATGTGGCTCTTCCAAAGATAGTAAAGGGCTTCCTAGTAATCTTAATACCTGAGCCTTAGTTTCACTGTGGAAGGCCTGCTGCTAGGCTTTTTTTGTAGGACTGAGGGCTGGGTTCAAATTTTAAGGTCACTAATAAACAATCTCTAGTCCTACCTAGTCATCAGGGAAGACAAAAGGAGGTGTCCTAACAAACACTGAATAACATTCCCTTCTCAGAAGTACAAATTAGTTGTCTTAAAAGACATCACTTTATTTATGAGGAAAGGGACAGCAGAACATAAGTAGATTAAGCCACAGTATGATGATTTGCAGTTCTCCAGTGTCCCACAGAGACAATTGCTCATCTTACAGGCACCAGGCATTAAGTTCAGAATTTTCATAACTCACCACACAATCTTAGGCTGCTTAAATCCACAAATTACAATCTCCAATAAAATCCATCACTTTGCAAATAGCCAATTACACTAAAGACTTACAGATGAATTATCAAAGAAGTTATTCACTTATGAATTATGAAAGTAGCTACTATAAGATGGTACCTTAAATAATACAAAATCTTGCTTTGTATTTTAGGATGTGTTTAATGCTGCAGCCTTTAGTGTAATTACCAAGAATTCCCAGAGGGCTTGTCATGGACCACTCTTGAAGCAGATGTCTATTATACAAAGAAAATTTTTGTCTGGGCAGATCAGTAAGTGATTCATGATAGGGTTACATAGTAGAGTAGATTAGCACTGCTTGTTCATACCAACACTTGGATTTGCAAGTTTATTTTTTAACCCAGTTCACAAGCAAATAAACTTATTCTGTTTTACAAACCTGTAATAGAAAGACTGAGCATAAAAATCACCTTTTAAAAGTTGAAGTCAAACACAGTGGCAAGTGTCTGAGAACATATGTTCATACACGCTGCAAGCTCCAGCTGATGCTTCTGTACTAGAGTCTTTCTTCCCATTCCTGTCCTTCTGCTTGTGCCATGGAAGTATTTTCTTAAATGTCTATAGGCAGATACCAGCCCTTTGCAGCACTGAGAGACAAAACCAGCCTGCTCAGGAGAAGACTGAATGTCAAGCCTTGACAATGGCCAGATGCCTCACAAATGTCATGAGCTCTTTTTAAAACCATAACAGATTGACAAAATTCCTCACAAAAGCTCTGTGTCAAAAAAAAACCTACACCAAGCAAACCAAACCCAAGACACTGAAACTGGTTTTGAAAACACTTTTCCAAAATTATTGCTGACCTAGAAGCTGGAAACACTGGTATCCCTATATGTTTTGGTGGCACTGACTAAGGAAGTGCCCAGTTCCTTGAAAAATGCTTCTCTGAGGAACTGCTCTGAGCACAAGTGCTGGAGCTGGCTGTCTGACAGCCTGTCAGCACAGGCACTGCAGATCTAAATTCACACTGGAAAATAAAATACATCAGGGACATTAGGGATCAGCAGAAACCAGCTGTTCCTTCTGGGATGAGGGGTGGGAACAGCAGTGGTTCACATAGGGTAGCCAGGGAGCAGTTCTGATTCATGAGTGGCAGCCAGGACAGTGCAGATCAGTAGCACAGTGAGTAGGTAGGTCTGAAGTCAAGCCTGGAAGTCAATCTGTGGGTCAGGATCATGTCCAGCAACCACCTGGCAGGTAAATAGCAATGAGGCAAGGGAGTCAACCTACAAGTTGCTGCTGGATCAACACGGTCTCCCACCAGCCATAACTTGGCTAAACTATAGACCAGCCCTCCTATAGCTCAGTCCCAGGTCTGAGCTTAAATAGAACTTCTGGGCCCATGGCTGTGGGTGCAGGATACAGGTAAGGCAATTTCAGCATTCTGGCTTTTTTTGAGCATACAGGAGGTCAGTGCTGCACCAGAAAGAGAGAAAGCCAGATTGCTGGAGAAAGTGAGGAAAAGAATGAGGGGACAGGCATGATTTTTCCTGAAACCTCATACTACTCTCACTCTACTGAGAAGCTAGTTTGCTTTCTAACCAGCCATGCCCTCACAGGTTGTTTTATTCTGTTGTTCTTGCTGTGGACCAACAAGTTTCCTTATGCCTTTGTACTAGCTGAACTCAGGGCAAGTTTATAGAGTTGTGCAGTTTGATGTGTACCTGGTAGTTCTAGTCCCTGTGCCTGGCAGGGTGAGAGTTACAGTGTGATCTAGGAGGAGCCCCTTGCATCAGCATTGAGTGTGCACCATGAAGCACAACATCCCACAGCACAGACGGTCTTCATAAACCCACAGGCTGAGAACACCCTTTGTACTCACTGGAAATAACCTACCTCCACCAAACAGTCATTGCCTTGTTGGTGTATAACAACATGTAAGATGACAGAATAGTTTAAAATATCACCTGGCCTTCATGAACATACACTTGGGTGACCAAGTGCAAATAGATCAGTCTGCCTGGACACTGTAGTCAGTGTCTTCACCTCATCTTGTAATTTGTCTCAGTGTGATAGTAAGAAATTATGTTCATGGCATCCTTTGCATTATGGACTGTTGCCCCCAAAGATCATTATGGGCTTTGAGAGAAGGAAGACTTCTGATCTGAATCATTCCTATATGGGTTGTTTGCATTAAGCTGTCTGCTTTTCTGTAAAGGATACCAGAAATACACTTTTCACACCTACACTTTTAGAAACATCTGTTGCATGAAGCAGTTTGTAGGGACTTTGACTGTTGAAAGCTTTAGTGCTTGTTCCCAGCTCCACCTCAACTAACTGCTTTTCAGGACAAGAATCAGTATTTTTATTTAGCTGTGGTATACTGAAACCCTGAAAACTAGTGTACTTGCATGCAACCTACCTGTGGCCGTGCCTAGAGAAATTATTACATTTGCCAAACTCAGAGTAATGGGGTTAATTTGATATAAACTGCAAGGTACATCTGTTGGCAGTTAAGTACGACAAACAGGTACCCACTGATGGAGTTTGCAATGAAAAGCCTGAGGACTCCTATAAAATCTACTAAATAGTTATCTGCATTGGACACATGACAAAATGTCCACAAAATAGTCCTAAATTACTACCTTTTTTTAATTCAACAGAACAAGTTTTGTTCTAAATTAATGGTTAGAAGTTACCCAATTTTAGGATTTCAAAGAGAATTTGCCTCGAGCTAGCAAATGATAAGGATCACTGTTATATTCCTCCTTAGTTTATAGTTAAAGTATGAAAAATTAAACAGATAGTGAATGCTTGGTATATATTTCCCTTTTGTTCTGTCTTAATCAAAAACAAAATTCTTGGATAAGTCCAGCTTACTTTTCAGGTGAACCAAAGTAATTTCTTCCAGAAGCCTGAGTCTATGTTTTTCATATTTCAGTAAGTTTTAATATACTCCATCATTATTTGAGAAATTCACTCTCTGGAGAGAACTTGGGGTCACATGATGAATACTAAACTAGTGTATGATTCCTTGACACTACAAACTCATTTAAACTCCTACAATCCACCCAAAATTCCAGCTTTTCAATGCCGACTCTGCAAAACATTCTATTTAATTCTCAGGTAATGACAGCTTTGGACAATTTACAGGTGAAACTGGTAGATGAAAGCAGAATTGTTACAAATTAAGGTATATATAGTGCTCTGCTGTTTCTGTCTCTGAAGGACTGCTATAAAAATATTTTTATCCCATTGCCTTTAGAGTACACAGTAATGCAATATATTTTGGAATTTTGGTAGTGCCTAACACAGTTAAACTAAAAATGCCTTATTTCTGGAGACATCTCAAGTCATGTGAATGTTGTTTTGTAATCATGGCTGCTCTTACACTTTGATCTTGTCTTTTCCTGATTAATTTATGTTCTTAGACCGTTGAATTACCAATTATGATAAAAAGAATCGTAAGCAATTGTTTCTTTGGATTGGCATCAGAAAGTCCATAAAATTTTAGACTGAAACTAGATTATCCATAAAAGTCGGTATTTCAGTGTACTTCTTTCCTTCCTCATCATACCTCAAGAAATTTAAGTTTTATTGCTAAGATTTAAGAATTACAGATTAGGGGGAAATCATCTCAAGTTTTTATATAAATTTTTAAATGTCTTCTGATTTTAAACCTAAAAAATAGAACTGGGATAGTTAGAATTATGGACTTGCTTATTAGATGTGCCATATTAACTAATATCTGATTAAGATGATGTGCAGTTAACTAAGAAATTCCATGGAGCAAAGATAATACACCAATTTTTCTAAATCAGGAATAGAACAGCTTTTACAAAATCATGAGTAAATTCAGAAGGACCTCAAGAGGTCCTCAAAGTCAGACCACACTAGTCAAGGCTTTACCCGGTCTAGGTTGAAAATGTCCAAGAATGAGGCTGTACAAGTTTCTCTGGGAAACGTGTTCCAAAGCTTGACTGTACTCGTGGTGAAAATGTTTGTTCTTATACCTGTTTGGAGCCTTTTTCCATTCAAGATTGGATAGAAAACTGATTTTAGCCTTTGGATAGATGGTAGCATTACACATAAACTATCACACTGTTATTTATTCATACTAAAGGACTTAAGTTACTACCTCAACATAATTCATCAAGCTGTGACAGATGTCATCAAGTTTTGTTATAAAATGTGGGTTTCCAGTTATAAACTGAATAACTTAGCAGAAACAGCAGCTTCCAAAAATCTGTAAGTAGCTAAAAGCATATCCTACACTTCTACAGAGCACATCTGCCATAACAAACTTGCCAAAAATTCAGGAAATCAATGGATCTGTCAAAAAAGGAGGAGAACTACTTTTTCGGTACTTTATTTATAACCAAATGAAGCATTTGCCTATAGCTTCCTCCCTGCTGGGATCTTGTTCTGTCACTAGAAAAAGACATGCAGCATATATTTAGGCCTCTGTCTGATGAGAAGACTGTATTAGGGTCTAGTGATATACTAACAGAGCAGCCCAGTGAAAAAACCCTTGAGCTGAAGGACAACTCTGCTTTTTGACAACAATCACAGACCAAAAGGAAGAATTTTCTATCTCAGATACAGACTTGTTGTGCTATTCAGTCAAATGTTTCTTTCCCACTTAAAAATATGGATAAATAATGTCAAATACAGAATATTTTTCAGAACTATTGAACATGACTTCCCTAAATCATTATGCAGCCAGCCTGAAAGAGAAAAATGGAAACTTGAAGACTTAGAAGTCTTTTTGGGATATGTTATGTACAATTAAAGGACAAACTGTTATATTTGATTTGAGTACAAATTTACTTGCAGCAAAGGTCAGCATTGCTAATCCGTACTTACTTTTGTCAATTCATTTAGCCTGAGAGAAATTGTGGAAATATCTGTGAAAACTTGCTTCTTTTATTCTATCAAAGTAAGGATAAAAAGATATGGTACAGAGAATCCTTCAGCTATCCATTAAGAAAAGTGAAAGCTGGTTGTGTTTTAGTAATAGTTTGGGTTTGGGTTTTTTTAAATAAAGAAAGCATAAGAGAAAGAATATAGCTGAAGATGAAGTGAGGGCATAGTTAAATGTTAAGTCTAAATGAATAACATACAAATAAAATGAGTTTCTTATGTGATTAGGAAGTCTGGGAAAAAAGCAAAGACAGGATACATGCCCATATTCCCTGCTGGTTGTTTTGTTCCCTATAAAAATTGCTGTGTAAACACATGAGCGGCACCCTTACAAAATATTTTTATGGATTGTGTTCTGAAGCTTGTATCCAAGGCAGAAAACCTCTGGCTGATGAAGTATCATTAAGATCCAGAAAAGTTTATAAAAACAAGTATTTATTATTCATGCCTTATGTAAGAGCTACTCAAAATCACATAAGGCTAAAATAAGATTAATTGGTTTCATGTGTAGATAGAGATTAGCTAGAATTGCATAGTATGACCAAATCCTTTTTTTTTGTAGCTTAGAAACCTCACAAGAACCAGCTCTAGTACATCTAAAAACCATACAACGTCAAAAGTTGTTTCTGACATCTAAAATTCTGGAACATTTTCTTGCCATTTCTGTCCAAGCTCAAAAGACAACAGAGAATACAAATCAGTGAGTAAAATATTACATAGAAGAGTAATTTGCATTCAACTAGCAATTGTAGCAAAAAAACTTAACAATAGTCAGATTCTGAATAGTGTAAAAAAAATTAATGTTATAGGTTGATGTGAAATGTTTTACCATTCACTTATGCAACTTGCATATTGAAAAACATGAGATATTAAGAAGCCATGTTTTCACATTGAAATATTGTGAGAGACTACCATTTATTACTCATGTATTAGGTATGACAAATGAGAAGACAATTGCTCACATTTACCATAACAGGAGATAAGCCTCATTAAATCAGAGAAGACAAAGAAAACCTGAGTTTCAGAACTTGTGAGTCAGATGGGGCAGATTGTGAAGGGAAGATGTGCAGGGAACAATGCCCGATGTGCCAGAGGCTAGGGAACATGTGGTGACCGTGGTTTGATAACCGCTGATGGATGTGGTAGCGCATATTTTACCAGCCTGTCAATTGCTATTAAAAATACAGGAAGGTTTGCAGCATGAGGTTTCCTTGACTTGTATTTATCATCCATTGTCATGCTATTCCAGAGTACTTTTGCAGTATAATGCAAATGTTTAGTAATCTAAGACACTTTGACTAATGCAATGTAACTATATTTTGGGTTGTATATACATATATTTATATATGCACATGCACATTGCTTTGTAATGACATGGTGTGTGTTCATCGATGTTTTCATCTGTTTTCTATGGCAGGCTATGTGACTCTTCCAGAAGCTTGAAATCTGACCAACCTCTTAAGGAATTTGTCATAAATCTGCCTTTTGTTTTTGTTTAGGCAGATGGATCTTTCCTCAAGTCATATTAGAAAAAGTAACATTAGTTATCCTGTTGCCTGTGTAACTGGTCCAACTTCGTAATGGTCAGCTTTTGTGGATATACTCATACTTGTTTAATAGCTTGTCTGTGTGCAGTTAAACACCATAGACATGGCATGCATTAGATTACATGGGCTTTATATACCAACAGACTCCACATAAGCATTCACAGTTTAAAAAACTTACAAAATGCCAGAAAAAGCATACCTGTATTTTATCCTAGCCCTTTAAAGAATTAGTAAAGAGATAATTCACTGTTCTCCAGTCCTCCAATAGGATGATGACTTCAGAATCTGATTTCAGGTGTCAGGACTAGAGGAAATGTTTTTATTTTTGTGATTATGAAGTCCTCTTGAGGGCTGGATGTTGAGTTGCCAATAGCATTTGTCACACGTTCATTAGCATCTGTGAAAATTTTTACATCTCTCAGCTTTAAAAAAATTTTGGCTGAAATAGTACCTGAAATTAAAAATTTCCCTAATATGTGAAAGAAGGAACTGGTATTTTTCTGGAGGTGATACTATTCTGCATTTTCATTCTGTGCATTGAATGCAGTTGCAGGTACACATTTGTTCTCAAGTATGGAAAACAGTTTTCACAGCCCTTTGAAGAATTCAGAGATCTATTGAAAAACATGGTAAATTTGAACCTGTCAGAGTTGTGTTTACATTCAGACAAGCAACACACAAATCAATATCTCTCAGAGCTAGGACCAACCCCCCCCTCCTCTAATTAAAGCCAGTGAAGTGTTGCTTCAGTAATCCTCTGGAAATAAATTTTGAATTCCCTTCAAATTCTCCAGGGCTGTACTGGTTCAGGCTGGGATGGAGTTACTTTTCCTCATGGCAGCCCTCATGGTGCTGTGCTTGTGTTGGTGATAGAAAGATGTTGATAGCACACCAGTGTTTGGCTATTCCTGAGCAGAGCTATGAAAGAAAACAGAATTTCTTCTACTTCAATCTAGTCTATACTTACAAAATATAGACGATATATAAAACCATCTTATTGGTTTTAATTCTGCCATGTCCTTTTCCCTCACCTCTGAATAGTGCTTCAGCTTTAAATTTTTAGAAGGTTTGCTCAGAAGATACAATTTCATCACCAGCAGTGCTCTTTGCGTACATCCTACTAACAAAGAAATGCTTTCATCCACAGAGATGACAACACACTTTATTCTCCTATGCTATAAATTCAATAAATTCCAAGTCTACAAGTAGTCATAAATTAGATGTACATTTTAGTGTTTATATAGGAAAGCTGTTGTGTTTAGAGAATGAGATTAACCAGAGTGGTCACAGAAAACTGAATAGTAAATCCCATGCTCCTGGTAAAGGCCTAAATCTTAAGACATGAAAATAGTGGTCTGCCCAAAGCAAGGCTGCATTTCTCGGAAGGTAAGAAATAATATTGCATGGGTTTTTTGTAAAATATTAGGTGTCTATAACTGCAAATTACCCTAGTGAGCTATTCAGTAGATTCTCCCTCTAAGTTCACGTTTTTATCTGTACAGAGTGCTAAGAACTTCTAAATTCAAAAAGGAAATCCAAAATATGTTATTGTAAACAAAAAGAACATGCCAATACAGGGTTCTGTCAAAGGGACCTATTTAGTGAAGTAGATCTGCATTCATATGCAAAGACAACATTTAAAAAATGAAACTTTTCTATAGAAGTGAACTTATGGCTATGAAAGGGAACTTATGGTTTATATTGCCAGGATTATATTCTTAAGAATTAGATGTGAAATAAGATTTACAGGACCTCTATTAAAAAAGAAGAGAACTTATTGGAAATCTATTTATATAACAGATTTCAGGAGTACAGAAGATCAGATATCCCTAACTGTGTTAGGGATCTTGGATATTCTGGCTAGAAAATCTCTATAAAACACCAAAAATGATTGTTTAAACAGTTTAAACAATTGTTCCTTGTTTTGAACATACCTTCATCACCTGCTAGTCATGTGGAAAGTTTTTTGTATGATAGCACAGATAGATTAATTTGGATTGTTGAACTTAATTATAACTACATTATTTGATTAAGAAGAGAAAACATTTGATCATAATTTTTAAAAGAATGGTAAAAATTAATTGGTAAATAGTTAATATACTATTTTACGCGACACTGAAATGAGACTGACAATCCTTTAGTTTCCAGGGTCACCCTTATTGCTCTTGAAAACTCGGATGACATTAGACAGATTCCAGGCAGCTGGGACCTCTTCAGTTTCCCAAGACCATTCAAAAATCTTTGAGAGAGGCCTCATGATAACATCAGCTAGCTCTCTGAGGATTCTGGGATGTATCCCATCAGACCCCATTGATTTATATTGATTTTATAGGAATCCAGCTGGAGCAGCAGATCCCACAAAATTTGAGGGTCAGCTGGGAGTTGATCATTCTCATTGCCAGGGTCCTCCAGCTCAGGGCACTGAGACCCCCTTGGTCCACCATCTTTCTTGAAGACAGAGGCAAAGAAAGCATTAAAGACCTCTGCCTTGTCCCTGTCTGTTTGTGAGGTGACCATCCTCATCCTGTAACTGGCTGATGTTATTTCTGCACTGTATTTTACTATCAACCTACTTTAAAAAAATTCTTTTTATTGTCCCTCCCCAGTACTAGCCAGCTTCATCTCCAATTGAGCTTTGGTCACAATGTCTTGATAACAATGGTGGATAATCACCTGTGCTAGTGATATCAAGCCTAGAGGAAGGATTTTTTTCCAATAGGAAGGGAATTAATTTGGGAAAAAACCTCTTTCAGTGCTTGGTTAATCTGATCACAGACAAATAACACATGAAAGACATGCAAAGTTGCATAATGCTGAGCCATAGGAAAAGCCAAGTGAAGGTGGTATTAAATTGTGTTTGGTTTCAGTTTTTCAAACAAATACGAACCACGGCAAAAGATACAAGCTTGGGTTATTTCTATCATATGTAGTCTACATTTCTTAGCAATTAGAAAATATCACTGCTTAGAGCAATTTAGAGGTTCTGACACTGGTTCCTAGTTCCACACTTAACTTGATAATACTTCTGGCAACCTGACATGGTCAAGTGCAAACATATGTTCCACAGCAGTTCAAAACAGTTCAAAACTTCTTGGACACCACAGTATGAGCCTTTGCCCAACCTAATTAGCTGTGGTGAGAAAAATTCAGTACTTTATTAAAGCCAGATGTTTTTAATTATTATATGAAGAGTTTATATTTGAAAGAATAAAATGATTGTCTTAACAAGTGAACCAGATATGGAAAAGAGCTTTATTAGAATCTGATCCATGAAATTTCACTACCTGATATGGCAAACGCTGTGGGTCATATATGCAGCCACAGCTAAATCCTCTTTGTGTTAAGTGTACTTATCTGTGTTTAGCTTCTGAGCCCTCACTTAGGACAAAACCAACCTGGAAAGTAACATGAGGGTGTTCCCAGCAACCACTGGATCACAAATTACTCCATAAATAAGTTGCTGTTGTTTCTTTTTATTTAGTTTTTGTTTTCTAATAATTGAGGAATAAAACATTTCTAAGTGCATATGAAAGGGACATTTTGATTGCGTGAACATAATTTTCCTTTTTTGGTATATTTAAATCTAGGGAACTAAGATATTTGATGTTGATGAGACTGCTTGTATGCAGCTTTACTTCGGAGTATAAATCTTGTTATTGTCTTAGATAACAAGTCTCATAAACTGCAGACATAGTAGGCTAGAAGGAAATAACTTTCTTGCAGCAATTTATGATTGCCACCAACCTCTTCTGCCATATTTGCTGTTCCCTTCACTGGAAATTGTAGCATATTATATTACATTCACCTGCACACCATCTACCTGGCTCAAATCCTCAAGTCCTGTGAAGTTCTGACCTTTCTTCAAACCTCTGGAACTAGACTATCAAAGTTATTACTGATTACTTTCATAGCATATGGCTGGTGAACACTGATGACAGAGCAGTACAGACTGTTTAAATACTGAATAAATACAGAAAAAAATATTGGCAACTTCAGAAGGCAGTGCCTATAAACAGGGGAGTAGAAATGTGAGATCAACACTGACAAATGTATGGTGATGCAGGCATCAATGCAAAGGAGAGTTTTAAAAAGGAATATAAAAGGGAACAAGAAAATAGTTTTGTATGTGTTTACAGAGATCCCGAGCTGGCCTTACTGTGCTGAAAGATGATAAGAACTGATCTTGCAAGAATAAACGAGACAAGATAAGAGGAAGGGTAAGGGCAATCATGGTCTTGATGGAAGCTTTTGTATTGTTATATAAACAGCTCTTTCTTATGAGAAAAAGGAGAGGGAAATGGAAGGATAGAGAGATGCAAAACGAACAGAAAAACAGACTATGGAAATTATCTTTGAATTAGCATTTTTCTTCTTTCCTTTTGAGCAACACAAGACTGTTTGTCATGGATAAAGAAAGTCTATTGACATGATTTAAAAAGTTATTCTTCACTCAACTGTATCCTCTGGGTGTATATCCCTGAATTACCTGGGGTTCTTTGCCAAGTTCCTGCTATCTCAGGAAATACTTGTTCTCAAAAGAAGGTCTTTCTAGGGCAGTATTAGCTTAATCATGCTTCTTCTAGACCTCTTTTTAAGTAGACTATACTATCACATTACTAACTCTATAAAGGCATATGAATGTAAAAGGAAATTGATAGAGTTTTAAATAATTCAAATATATCTTCTTACTTTAGGCAGCACATACAATAATATTCTCTCTCTCTCTCTGTAGATATGAAAATATATGAAAGATAAAATGCACTTTCATGTCTCAGTTTACTAAACAATACTGAACATGCATTAGTCAAGCTACCCTGAAAACAGTATTTCATACATAGTATGAGATTTCTTAAATAGAATCTTCCACTTCTACCTATGAGCTTGCATCTCAGTAGCTTTGACAAGAGGGTCCTTAAGGCAGCATTCTTAGTTTCCAAGTCCCCTTTGAGAAGGACAACTTATTTTGTATACCAAACATTTTATTTTGAATCTCAATTTCATTTTATCATCAGTTATTAGAGACCTCTCCTCAGATTCTAATTTCACTTTTTCTGTACTCAGCATTCCCATCTTTTTCTGTACTCAGCATTCCCATCTTCCTAACAAAGCCTCCTGTTGTTGTTGGAAGAAGACAATGCTTTTGTAGTTTTATTTTGTTGAAATTCACAATAGCTTGTATCTCACTGGCTAATTTCCCAGACAGCAGCAGAATCCTGTAGGCTGAAGCAGTATTTTACCTTTCCTCTAGAGATGTGACTTGAAATAATTAATTGAATTTACTCGAACAGTAGGCAGGTATTTCAAATGCTGAGACTGAGAAAAAAGACACTTGGTTTCCATTTGATTGGTGTTTTTGGAAAACCACCTTCCCACAATCATTGAAGAAGAAAGAACAGTCTCTTTTCCACTGAGATGCATCCTGTAACTTACTTCCAGCTTTACTTTGGAAAAGAAGTAAAAGAAAACTCAACATCACGTCTGTAATTTTTACTACAGGACAGGAGTGACTAATGGCATAAATACAGTAATGATAGGCATTACTATTAAGAAACCCGTAGACACAGTAGTTAATCTGAAGAGTGGTTTATATTGACATATACTACCTCTTGATAACAGGAGCCAGTACTCGTGATAGCTTTAAGTAACAAATCTCATATTTCATCAATTCAGTTCTGTTCTCAATATTGGAACTAACTATTTTTGTTCACAAGAGAATTTACATTGTATTTTCTTGATGCTAGAAAGTCCACTGTTTAATCTCATCAGCAAGTGTCTGGATTTCCCCTAGAAAATCCTTTAGATCCTTTGAAATACTTGCAGCCTCTTCTGGTATCAGTGGAGTTGCAGGTTGTAAAAAAACTTTGATATATTTTCTATTCATTGTCTATTTGATTCTTTCATTTTTTGAAAAGGGAAAATTTCTGGCACAACTTATATGGACCTACTGCAACAAGTGTATGCATATGACAAGTATATGATCAAAGGCATTTTATTTTGACATATCACCATAGGATATTGCAAGAGATATTCATCAGTCCGGTCCCCATAATTATCATTTCTTGAAGCATTTCAAAAGAACAAAATAAAACAATCAGGTGATTTACATTTGGTATTAGAATATGCTGCATAAAAAGATAATTCAATGGTAGAAATCTCTCTTGTTAATTTTATGTTTCCTCTAGTTTCTTGTTGTTCTTTTATTCTACATTGCGTTCTACTATTCTACCTTGTCAAAAATAAATAGGGAGATAAAAATGATATTTAAAGATACTTGTGCAATGCTTGAATATAGTGAACTCTTTTAAAAATGTTAAATGTTCTAATGCCTGGTTCTTAAGCAATTACTATGATGAGACTGTTAATGAGACTCATTTAACAGATTAATTAAAGAAACATATTTCTTTGTTATATAATCCCTATTTCATCAGAACTTGAATGCTGACAGTAATTTAACCCTACAAAGTACTATGAAGACTGATTATGAAAATGTCGGTAAGGAAAATAATTTGGTTGAAATCCTTGCGAAAATTTCAGTTCACATATTTTCCTACACTCTGTTATGAGATTGAAAACTTTTTTGCACATATTTCCACACATCCTTGAAGCAAAAAAAAAAAACTCCCAGAGAGAGTATCTTAAATCAGAGCTTCATTTAGGACTGTTAGCTGCCACAATGAACAAATTAAACTACTTTTCCCCGATACTTAAGTTTTCCTGCTTCTCAGCTGAAAACACCATTTCTGTGGTTCTGCGTGATTCTGTGTAATAGCTAGATGGCTTTAAAAATCACTTAATCAACAGTTAGTCAAGGTTATTTTGTATAGACTCTGTCATTTCAATTTTTGGCTAAATTGACCAGAATGAAAGTGTAGTCTTGTAGAACTCAGGAAAAAAATAGCCAGATGTAACCAAATTCCAGCCCACTGGAATTATACAATTATAAAGGAGAAATCATGTCTGACCAATATGATTGAATTCTGTGATGAGATGACTGGTTTGATAGATGAAGGGAGGGCAATGTATGTTGTTTATCTTAACCTTACTAAGGCTTTTGAGACACTGTCCATTAATATCCTTACAGAAAAACAGATAAGACATAGGCTAGGCAAAGCCTGTTGTGTGGGCTGAAATCTAGCTGAACTGCTGGGATCATAGAATCATTATCAACAACACCAAGTCCAAGGAGAAGACAGTCACTTATGGTGTGTCTCAGGGATGAATAGTGTCACGTATTATGTTTAACACCTTCATTCCTGACCTAGATTATGGAAGAGTGCACCCTCAGCAGATTTGCAGATGGCATAAATCTGGGAGCTGTGGCTAATACATCAGTTGGTCATGCTGACATCTAGATGGACTTGGACAGGCTGGAGAAATGGGTGGCAGGGCTCCCATGCCATTCAACAAGGGCAAGTGCAAAGTCCTGTGACTTGGGAGGAAGGAGGAATAACCCTAGACACCAGTACAAAGTGGGACAAACAAGTCAGAAGGCATCTCTACAGAGAAGGTATTTGGTGTCCTTGTGGACAAGCAAACCATGAGCCAGCAATATGCCCTTACAGGAAAAGTTCATCTTTTTGTTTAAAAGAACCACTGAGACAGTTGGAATATAACTATTTTAGCAAATAAAAATATCTAAATAAGATACAGAGAAATATATGATCATAGCCGTACTTGAAAGGTTAGTTTATGATTTAAGCAATACTTCCATGATACCAACAAGTGGATAACTCATTGCTGTTGGAATCATGTAATACTACTACATAAACAGATAGTACAATTAGGAAATTTGTTTTTTGTGTACACAAAGAAATTTGTCATTAACTATCAATTAGCAAATCTTTCAATCAAAGACAGCAAACCCATAGTAATGCCACTACCAAATAATCAAAAGTTGTTTCTGCCAGGGATCAAAAAGATCTAATATGCATTCCTAACTTCTTCATAGGAGCAGTAACACCTGTGCTCAACAAATAACTTTAGTCTACTAACACCATTTTAAATTTCTCCCTTGGTAGAATGCTACAAAACAAGACAGTCTAGGCTGTTACCACAGAAGAGATGCAAATCATCAGAAGTGAGACATTTTTTGATGCTTTGGTTAAGTTTATTTATGTACTTAAAATATCACAATATGAATCACTGGTTTATAAGACACTTACCTTGATGGGTAAATAGTAGCTGAAGTCCCTTTAATCAACCTTTGGGTAGAAGTTTTCCAACGTGTCTTTTATTATCATCTATTTTCATACATTTCTGTAAGACCATATAAAATATAGAGAAGACAGTCAGCTATATATATTTCAGCAAATAATTTATTTATAGTTCACTAAATTAAAGGCTGAAAGGAAAGCATTTATGATCTAACTTGAAAGTCAAATGCAGTTACTTAGCTATCCCCCTTTTGATGCAGTAATTTGCATTTCACTAAGCAGTGGCAGCGTACAGTAAAACTTACTTTTGAGAAAGTTGCACAATGTTGATTTGAAGACACCTCTTGGATAAGTTTTACTCAAGCTGCTGAATGGCTTCATTTTGAAGCCATTCCCTCTTGTCCTGCCACTTCATGCCCTTTTAAAAAGTTCCTCTTCACATTTCTTGTAGGTCCCCTTTAATTAATTAAAGGCTGCTACAAGGTCTCCCTGGAACCTTCTTTTCTCCAGGTGGAATAGCCCCAACTCTCTCAGCCTGTCTTCCTAGGAGAGGTGCTCCAGCACTTTGGTTATTGTTGAGGCCCTCCTCTGGAGCTACTCTATTAGATCCATGTGTTTCTTGTACTGCAGACCCCAGAGCTGGACACAGTACTCTGGGAGGGGTCTCAGAAAGTGGAGTAGAGGGGAAGAATCAGCTCGCTCGACCTGCTGGTCACATTTCTTTTGATGCAGCCCAGAGTATGATTTGGCTTTCTGGGATGCAAGTGCACATTGCTAGGTTGAGCTGGACTTGCCAAGCAACATCTCTTTGGCTTTCTCCTCAGGCTATTCTCAATACTTTCTCCACACAGCCTGTATTTGTGCAGGGGCATTGCCCTTACCCAGATGTAGGACACTGCATTTGGCCTTGCTGAACTTCATAAGGTTTGCATGGGCCCACCTGGGAGTGCCTGTCAAGGTCCCTCTGGATGGTGTCTCTTCCTTCCAGCATGTCAGCTGCACCACATAGCTTGGTCTCCAGCAAACTTGCTGAGGGTGCACTTGATCCCACTGTCCCTGCCACTGACAAAGATGCTAATGTCCCAGTACCAATCCCTGAGGAATGCCACTCGCCACTGGTCTCCACTTGGACACTGATCTGTTGACCACAACTCTTTGAGTGAAACCATCCAGCCATTTCCTTATCACAAAGTGGTCCATCCATGAAATCCACGCCTTTCAATTTAGAGACAAGGATATGCAGGACAGGGTCAAATATTTTGCACAACTCCAGGTGGATAATGTCAGTTGCTCTTCCCTTGTCCACCACTGCTGTAACCCATCGTAGAAGGCCATAAAATTTGTCAGGCACAATTTCCCCCTGGTGTAACCATGTTGGCTACCACCAATCACCTCATTATTATACATGTGCCTTAGCATAGTTTCCAAGAGGATCTGGAGATGTTTCAACATGGTCTAAAGCTAGAAAGAGTACCTCAGCACCTCAATAAGTATATATCTCTAGATGTAAAATACACTTTATTTATGCTATGATGGTGTGCATAATAAAGACATATTTTCCATGAAAGTGTACTGACTGACTTTCAGGAATTAGAGGGTAATATAGAATGACTACAATTCCAAATCTGCATTGGTATATCTTGTTTAATTACTGATATCACATGAACTCTGGCTTAATTTTCTCCCAAATTACCTCTAAAGAATTCACAACTTGTTTAATTTTCCTTTAAGACAATTTAAATTGCAAAGTAAATCTATATACAACACCTAATGCAAAGTCACAGACAAGAAACAGAGGAACTTTCTGGATAGCCAGTTTTTTTCACTGTAGTTCTTTGTTGCATTCCTCTAGAGACTAATGGTTGATTGGTTTAGAAACTCTTGTGATTGTAGATCATCTGTGGGAACTAAGGACCTGACTCAGCAGCACTTCGACTACAATGTTGTTTTGTGGCAGTCTGAATCCTAAGTTGTACCTAAAAGTTTTACAGTTGCCTTTTAGTGCAAAAAGAGCACCAAAACGTGTTTCAAGTCTTTAATGATTCTTCTCTTTCCTTTCCTCTTTGCTTCTTGCTTAGGAGAACTTACTATCTTGTGTCTTTAATCAACTCTAGGAGGTGGAATTGTCTAGCCCTTTTCCTTACACAAGGACAGGAAATAATATAAGTCTCTTAAGTTGGTGCTACTACAACACAAAATATGAAGTATCCACAATGTAGTTATCTACAAAGGAAAACCTCAAATCTGGGGAAAGGAGACCTAAATTAAAAGTTTAAAAAAAATCAGTACTCTTCCAGTTGTGGTCTTGAAAGGACACATCAGTTTCTTCAGCTTTACAATTCTTTTCAACAATTTCCTGTAGCTTTCTGGGTTTCCGCGAACTCCACACTGTTCCTTCTGTTTCTCCTGCTTTATGTTGCTTCTCAGCCTTAACTTTGGAAATACTTTTTGCTTCATAAGCTCCCTCAGTCCTTTCAGGAGCAAAATGTTTGTTTATCTCCATGCTTCATGCTCTTATTCTGCTCTCTGTCCTTGGTTGCTTGCCCTGTACTTCTGTCCAAGTACTTCTCTACACCTATGATATGCTCAGCTGATCTTGGGAGAAGAACAAACTCCACTTCCGTCTTCCTTCCTAGAAGAGGTGACACTAGAAGAGGTGACACCAAAAGCACAGCAGCCAGGTCAGTTTCTCTCTGTTGCTCAGGCAGAGTATTGTTGCAAAACACACAGTTTTCATTTGTGTGGTACAGGGTTATGTCAATTGTCACAATTAGACTGGAAGATTGTCATGAGCACAGAAACTAGATCCTAACTGATATTGCAAAAGATTAATATAAAATAGTTACACAGACATAAAGAAAGACAGTCAAAAAGTCCAAGATGCAAAATAAGCAAGAGCCATAAGGATTAGTATTGACTTAGAGAAGAAGCTTTATCCTGAGGCTGAAGAGAGCTATTATCTTGATTTGACCATGTGCTTCATGTTCTTTTTTTTTTTTTTTTTTTTAAAAAAGTCAGCT